>VWXS01000093.1:0-124825 GCA_028584115.1 Stagonosporopsis vannaccii | reverse complement strand
TATATTATTATTCTAGATACTATACTTAGCTTTAATATTAGCTACTAAGCTAAACTAGCCCTATATAACCCTAGGATCCTTATAAAAGGCTTACTTATAGTTATACTTATAGTTAAACTTTACTTTAAGCTTAGGCTAATGCTTTATAAATATACTAGGCTAGTTTGTGCTAATAGGGCCTAGATTATGCTTAGCGCGCAGAGAATTAGCTATTATAGCTATATCTACTAGCTAAGGGCTGAATCTTTATATGTCTAGCTTAAGTATATATTTAACAACTACTTTCTCCTTTAAATTATCTAATTTTTATAAGTTAAGTATAGTATTAGCTTATAAAGGTTGTCTAGTGTGTTAATAGCTTAGTATGCTCTAAGGCACCCTATAAATAGCTGCAGCATATTGCTGTAAGAAATTCGCGTCTTGTTTAAGAGCTTAAAGCGCAAGCTGTACCTAAGCTTCCTTTAACGTGTTAATTGTAGCTTATTGTTAAGGCATTAGTATAGGAAGGGTACTTTGGTAAGGTCTTAGCAAAAGTAGCTTGCTTGCCTGTTAGCTCGCTTGCCTGTGGGGTATGTTAGTGCTTATAAGCTTTGCTTAAAGTATAACCTTAATAATAAGTAAGAACTTAGAGCACTATTCTTATATAACTGCTAAGAAATAAGCTAATTATATAATTTATAATTAACTATACTATATAGAAGAGCCTATATAATTATAGTGCTAAGTGCGTTAGTAAATACTTAGTATTAGCATTTAGTTGGTTATAAAAGGCTGATTATAACAGCTTAGCAGCTTAGCTTATTGCCTTACTATCTAGAGTTTAAATTAGATAAGAGTTAGAATATAGTTAGTTATAAATAAATAAGTAAGAACTTAAAGCACTATTCTTATACTTATT
The DNA here is from genome assembly GCA_028584115.1 of Stagonosporopsis vannaccii. Lineage (NCBI taxonomy): Eukaryota > Fungi > Ascomycota > Dothideomycetes > Pleosporales > Didymellaceae > Stagonosporopsis > Stagonosporopsis vannaccii. Next base: position 123,927 of record VWXS01000093.1, on the reverse strand, counting down.
AATAAGTAAAATCTAATACTACTTACTAATAGTTTTTTTTTTACTCTAACTATATACTTATAGTAATAGCTTTTTATCTGCTTTTTTATTAGCTTACTAAATCCTACTTTATTTACTAGATTATGCTTTTTGCCTTATAACGCCTGCTCTTTGCAGCCTGATAATTATATTCATTTCTTAAGAACTAACTAGAAATGTTTACTAAGCTTGCTTAGTTTAGAATTTCAACAATAACATAGTTTAAGCTAGTAAGAGCAGTGTTCTTTCTTAGTCTCTACTTGTAATTACCTTTTTCGTGTTTCCCACCAATGTTTCTTTTTTACACGTCCGGCACCTGCAACCTCTGCGCCGCCTCTACCTGTGCTTCGCGCGTTACCCCAGTAGCCCCATTTACCGTGTTGGTCCCAGAACCACCAACGCCCGAGCTTCTGGGCTAATTGTGCCCACTCCTTAGCTTTTATACCGTGCTTCACCTTGATAATTGCCACTAGCTCATCCATAGTCCATGCTATTGTTGGGTCGGCTTCAGTAGGATCGGCTGAGATGTCAGTAAACCGCAAAGGAATACTTGAGCAAAGTGGAAGCACAAGTCGAAATGTAGTAGAAGCGTCGCTGATCGCCAAAAGGGATCCACCAGGATTTATAGCCGAGAAATGGAAAGGCTGGAAGAATGCCTTTCCGATACCACCATCGCCAGTGAGAACACTGTAATCCAAATTTCGGATTAAGGAGTTTCCCTGGTACTTTGGCAACAAGATTCTGGCCGCGTCTGCGGCTGACGTTGGAAGAGACCCCGTTTGCAGTAGAAGGTCAAGAACAGTGGGTATAATGGACAGAGGGGTCGTGGAGGCCTTCAATTGTATCCGTGGTAATTGTGGGTGCACAAACAAGAGCGGTATGGCAAAGTTGGAGATATGTCCGTTGTTGACCGCAGACTGTGATTTGTCCAGGGAGTTGAAAGCCAGGCCGTGGTCTCCAGTCATAACGACCAGTGTCTCGTTGAGCGCGCCAACATCGTGCAACATCTGGAACACATCTGATATCCAATCATCTTGATACTTGATTGTGTTTAAGTATCCGTCCAATGGATCTTCAGGTCGCCACCGCTGTTTGTGGAGATAATCCGTATGTCCAGTCCAGTCTTTGGGCGTTGCGAATGGATGATGCGGGGAACTCGTCAAATGAGACACGAACAATCTTTTCCGTTGCTGTTGAGCATTAACGAACATGTCGCGCAGGTAACTAAGGCTTTCTGTTTCAGGGTATCCAAAGTAGTTCACCCATGGCTGTTTCGGAGGGTAGTATTTTGATGTCGGGTCAGAGAGAACGCGTTCCGCAACGATGGTTTCAAATCCCATTTGCTCGTCTAGTAGGTCTTGCGAATCAAATTGGTCAGTTACTGACTGAACCAACGCGGATTGCCAAGGCCACGTGCGGTGATCTTCCTCAGCATCAGCCTGATCTCTTTGAACTGAAACCGTATGCTTTCGGTCCGTCCGTGCGCTCATCATTTTCAGAACCTGTGGCAGGCAGGATTGGTAGATTATACCTTTCGTTTCCTCGGTAAAATCCACTGGTAGTGGTTCCACGCCACAGTGACTGCTGAGTAAGCTCTTAAGGGTGTATGCTGCTTGTGTGACAGCTCCTTGGACGTTGACGCTTCCCAGCCCATCCTTGAAGGCATGCCTCCACGATCCATCGGGAAAGGCATCAGCGTCGACCTGGAACCCATTTGACTCGCCGGAAAGGAATGTCGCGACGTTGGTGAGGTTTCTCAACTTGTTATCCAGCTCCAGGCTTGCGTTGGCCGATGCATAAGAAGATAGAATGGTTGTATAAGCATGACTGTCTTTCTTCAACGGGAACATATCTTTACGGGTACTCTCAAGTGTAAGAAGCAGGACGTTCTTGATGAGAGGTTTATTATCGGTGAAGCTCTGCGCTATGACATCAAGTAAATCAGCATCCAGGTTTGATAACTTCAACGGATCGCAAAGAGGCTCGTATCCTGGACCAAATCCATGCTCACGATGCCTCGGAGATCCTGTACGTATGTCAGGAGGGGATGGTCTTGGACCACCGGGGAATGGGACATCAAACAAAGGAGGTTGGGGGCCGTTGTGACCATGAGGAGGGGGAGGTAGAGGAGAGTGATGTCTGTGCGGAGGTGGAGGACCATGTTGCCCGTGATGAGACGCCTCAGGGGGTGCGCAGCTGTTTGGAGCTTCGCAGCTGGGATGATCTACCCATGGTGGAGGTCCAGGCCCATTTGCTCTGCTGCAGGTTGGTGATCGAGGCATCCAGTCTAAGGATTGAGGTTGACCAAAATATTCTGCAAACTGATCCCAGGGGAAAAGTACGCGCTCGATGGGATGAGCCAAGCAAAACTCAGAATTGATCGGTTGGAACAGCGCTGCCTCGATAAGAGTGATAGGAAGCGATCCAGACATATGAGCGTATGGCGGTGATCTCGGTCGAACAAGCTGCAAGAACGCAACCACAATGATGTAAGTCAAAGTCGTAAATGATACGGCGATAGCTTTCGGTGTGCTGAGTGCGTACTCATGTCCAGCGACGCGCTGCTCTTGGCTGGTTGACGATTGAGCGTGTTCTTCCAGAGGTATGAGTAGTTCATTCGATTCGGTCATGCTGGGAGTCCTTTTTGTAAGGTGATAGCTTTGCCGGAATGAAGCAACAATGGTGTCCAATATATGCTCAATGAAGTCATGGAACGTCGGTGCAATGACCAAACCAACGCCATACAAAAGCGCAAACGCCACAATCAGAGCAGGCAATCCGGAAAGTAGAAGTCCCAGGCCTCCACTGCCTCCAAGGACTCTACTAGCTGCCATCCACTGGATCTCGCCTCCCGTTTCAACGGAAAATGAAATCTGTGCGGCAGAGCAACCTGCTGTGAACATGCTGCAGCCCTGAAATTCAGTGATTGAAGACCAATACTCGGACACCGTGGGACTTACGCCAAAGAGACTCCGATCCATCGCCGTATGGTTGATGGCTGACTGCCATTATGTCTATAAATGAGAACTTTGCTGATGACAAGCAGGAGGACGTCCGGCAGCAAAAAAGTAGGAAAGTAAAGAAGATAAAGAAGGATTGGCAATGACCCTGCGTGACTCCCAAGATGCAGTAGTTTGGCGGTGAAGTAACTGACAAAGAATAGAGCAAATTGATTTTTGGGCCTTAGGATGGCCTGGAAAGGCGCCAACAGATTGACCGGCATTGCATCGGAATTGGACGGCCGTGGAGTCGTAAGTCGTAAATGCGCAAATGTCCCCAAGGAAGCTGAAAAAGGGAGGGGAAAGGCAGTGGAAATCAAAGTACGAAGCACCTAACGGCGATCTCTTTGTTGCGAAACATCACAGCCCTAGGAATACGGGCCGCGCTCTGAACAGTGTTGCGCGTGGGTGTTGCGTGGGCACTTATATAAAAGCACTAGGAAAACTCCTCCGCTGCAAAAGCACTCCACTCCGCTTCCAAAGTCGTGCTTATCGCCCATTACACAGCCTCCCAAGCGACAGCACTCAAACAACGGGACGCTCGTTTGAGCCTAAGGGCGGAAGTGATGGCGGCGCCTCCGTAGAACTTCTCCACAGCCTCGGGAAAGCAGTTGACAGCGTCCAGGGACCGCAAAGCTTTCCCGAGAAGAGACTAGGTGGTCCTCGAAAAGGTGAGCGGGTCAGCCTCGTGGCTTGCGCTATTATTCAGGGCAATGACAAGTCCAGCTCCGGGCGCGCTGAGGCGTGATGGGGCAACAGAGCACGTGCTTTTCAGGGGATCATCCAGGGGCCTGAAAATCGCCCAAGTGGACTTGGCAGTCCCGCGGACTTGCGTGCTGAACAGCGAGAGCAGGACCAGATGTCTGCCGCCAACAATCCATGGTCAAGTGTCTGGGGACATTCCAGCATACCTGTTTCTGAGCTGCTGGACACGAGGTGTGGGAGCATTGTGGCGCTTGGTGGAGCAGCATACTGCAGTTGCCAAAGCTGGCTATCGCGCAGATTCGCCTGCAACATCGAGATGTGCGTCAGTACCCCGGTGCAGGCTGAGTCGTGTGCGCACTTTTACAAGTCTAGATTGGCTCTGGTATGGCTTTGTAACTCGCTCGCAGTAAGGGACGCCTGAAAGCCACGGAGGCACGTGTCCAGACCCTGCACCCCGCGAAACTCCAGTCTCACTGCCTGGACCTGAGTTCTGGGCCTCCAAGCCAGCCTTCCTTGCATTGAACAGCCCACTGTGCCTCATTTACAACGGCCTGTGATTCGCATGATTCGTGGATGGTGGGCAAAACAGTAGCATTGATTAGGGGGTGTGCGGCACATGAGCATCGCCACGAGCGTCCGAATAGTGAGTTCACCGGCGATGGAACTGCTCCTAGATGCTTCCCCTCCTCTTGTTCAAAATCGATGGAAATGTTTTGCCTTCTTTGTAACCTGCACGCAGCTGAGCAGTCACCATCCCCTTCCTCATGTCTGCATGGGTCAACCCACAGTACCGCCCATCAAAGGTCTTTTAAAAACTGCACATGGAATATGCCTGCCCTAAGACAGGCTTCATCGACCTGTTTCGTGGCATTTTGTCTGCGATTGGCATAGTACATTGATGGATGAAATGAAGCGCCTCCCGTATTCGTGCTTGGACAGAGACTGAGCCAATCATCTGCGAGCCGGCAACAGGTGGAAATAGTTGAACACGTGAAGCAGGTATTACACCCACTACTGGTTACCCTAGGCTTGAATAGTGGACGAACGATGAGGTCGCTGCAAAGCAAAACCGTACGTTGTGAGATGAAATCACGAGGTAGTCCCTGACGTCACAACTACGATTACACGATATGTCGATATACATATCTATTAGAACGTCGAGCGGGAAGGTTTACATGTGCAGCTCCATGCCATCTGATATTCCGACTCTTGCACTTCCATGTTCGAAATGTCTGTCCCGACTACAGGCAAATCCGGCAACGAGAGCCGCGCCACGGCGCTGGAGCAAGACTTCGAGAAGCGCCCCGACCCGGTTGTTCTCACACGAAATCCCGATCCCTCAAAGAACTCGTCCACAGGGGTAGACTACGAACCATACCCGGAACAATCGATCCAGCTTGCGCCGGCACAAGAGAAGATCGTACAATCAATATGCAGCTTGTACTCAGGTAGCGCAAGCAAAGATGATATGATGGTGTATGCGGATGAGGCCATCTATGACGATCCATGGAGTTACTGCGATACACGATACAAGATTGCCGGCCAGTGGTACGGTAGGTTTTGCTCATGACGGCATACTACATTACTATGCGAATATTCACTGACAAATGTTTTCAAGGTATACCCAAGATAATGAAGTCAACCAGGACCATTAAGACACAAGTGGTGTCTTCGAAGCCGGACGAGATCATATTCAAGCTGCAGCAAGAATATACGCCAAAGCCCTTGCCGATAGCCAAGAAAGTGAACAGTCTGGTCACGTTGACTCTAGATCAGAACGGTAAGGTCAGATATCACAAGGACATGTGGAACGAGAAAGACTATAGTCACGAGGGCTTCAGCAAAATAATGAAAGAGCTTAATGGTGATCACTTGACAAAGATCACACAGCCACCAAAAGATTTGTAAATGACCATAATACGGAAACGAAGCCAGGACGATGTACAATATAGGCCTTAGAAGTATCAATTCATATATCAGCGGCTCCACCATCGCAATTTAACGTGAGACCAGAAGTTCCATCAACTGCATCCGTTAGCGTAGCATTTTGTTCGTTTGGGGGAAAACTTATAAAAAGCGTGCCGTCCCAATGATGGGACGGCATTTCTGTCCATCCACAAACAACTTCGCACCACACTCCGCCATCGTCACCGCTGCTGTCCGAGAGAAAGACTGAGCTTGACACTACTAGGTTGAGCACCAAGGATCAGACCAAGAAAATCTAGCGCAATCGCAACCTGATGGTCACCGAGCTCACAACAACAATTACACTGGAACTCTTCGCAACATGCTGCAGGCAATGATTGTGGACAGGTCTAGGCCTTGATCCTCACATTGAAGAGGTCCCACGCCCAAAGCCTTGTTGAACGCAATTCGCATGTGGTAGAGAGTTCTTGGGTGAGGAATGAAGCTGTCGATGCAGGAGGCGCAGGCGAGTTGTCCCCAAGTAAAGGCCATTTCTCAGAGGCTCGAGCAAAGCAACTCAAACGCAGCTTCTTGCGGACAGCAGCGGGCAAGAAGACGCGTTTTCAGTATCTCCGGTGACGGTCTTTGCTCCGTCCATGCCACGATATCAACCATTTGCGCTGCACTCTAGCCCAGACTGCAGAAGCTCGAGGCAAGTTTCCCCTTCCACACCAGCAATTCGAGTAGAAGCCCTCGAGAATATCCTTCCGTGTGTGGCAGCATGAATCTCTGAGACAAGTTTTTGATTCCTCGCCGATCTGCGATAAACCGGAGGGCATTTGCATGCGGACAAAAGACATCATCAAAAACCGCAACAAGCCTTGTAACAAGTACAGCTTGTTCAAGGCAAAGGATGAACGCTTGTCCCGGCCGTACGCAAAACGTACGGCTTGACAATTAACGGGGCTGGTCGGAGATCACTTTCAAGTGACGAGTGACGGGTTGCAAAGCCGCGACACATACTCGCGAAATTTTCAGTCAAAGTAGCTGGTTGGCAACCTAGTTGGAACTTACGTCCCTGTCGAAGAGATACGCAGAAACGAGCATCAAAACCATGAGCCAATATTCTCCAGTCGCCACAAAGTAGTAGTACCGCTGACCGTGTCCAATGGAGACAATGTTCCTCGTACGTATCTGAGCAAGCTCTAGGCTTTGGCTCCGAAGCGTGACGGACAGCTCTGGTGAGACAATGCTAGCCTGAGACACATTCAGACCTCGCTGGGCTTGCACCTTTCTGGCGAGTGGGTCTTGCGACGGCAAAAGCCAAACAGGTGTGCATGTCCGTGTGTGAAGCTTAATGGAACTTCCGTGCTTTGCTTAGACCTCTACCTTGCTTCAAAACGTCGTAGAAACGTAGCTTGGGTAACATTGGAACTCGGTATGACAGCTCCTCTGTGACGAAACACGAAGAATTGAATCAAGATTAAGACGGAAATCGAATCAGAAAGGCAGTCCTCATTTGAGGAGCCCGGCATCTCTCACTAGAGTGCTCCAGCCTACCCTGCCGAAGTGACCAGCGAGCGCTCCTTTCTGACCAGAGTCTGTTGTACGGATGGAATGTCGACGTGGTCCTCAAAAAGAACTTTAACGCCCCAACAGGCACATGACACACCATTTCGAGCCAAAAGCCCCGTACCTCGAGCCTCTCTCCGGCGCGTAGTCTCAAGGCACTCACTCGAAGTGTAATGCCTGGTGACCAAGGCTCAACGAGAGGTCGGCGACATGGCCGCGAAGCTTCTCATCGTGCAAAACACGGCGAGCACCAGGAGATGATTAGGGTTAAGATCCGAGCCTGCCCTCCTCACACGCAATAACGTGTCGACAAGCCAAGAGAGCCCGATTAAAGGCCTCTGGCGTGTGTCGAACGTACAAAGCGAGTGAGGCGCAGCGAACTGCATTCCAAGTGGAAGACAGACATCGGTAGCTGTACGGAGAGTGACACGCGTTCGAGCTCATAGCGCGAGCGAGAGAGGATGTGATGCAAAAGGGCCTTGCGCCGAGATCCCGCCATTATAGACATTGTCAAGTGTCGCGTTCCATGGTATGATGAGGTCTTGGAAAATGAACAGTACAGGCCGAGCGCATGGTCGATACGAAACGTGGCGTGGGGGCTTGTTGTTGGGGGTGTTGTATGTTGACGGAGAGGAGTACCGACGCGACGCAAACGCGACTGCTCTAGTGATTCATCACGTGATTTTCTGGTCGGCTTGACGCACCGTACTCCGCCTCTTGATCCTCACCTTCAACACACCAACATCCGTTTGGTCGATATGGGAGCAGTGGAGCAGGCAGTAGATGCTGCTGCAAATTTTCTTGCACCATTCTTAGACGTTGGTGCACGACATGCTGCACGCGACGGTGGCGATGAACATTATGATAACGTTGGATTAGTTCGAGAGGCGGTACAACATTTGCAATCCATCAATACAGCAGATCTGGCTGCAGAACCGAACGCCCCCTACGATGCATCTCTTGCCGGCGTTGTATATGGCTTGTTGGATCTTATTACGTCGCTTGGTGTCCTCCCGTACCTGTCACACGGAGTTGCGTTCAGCCAGCGCCCCAGATCTGTTTTGATAGCAACATTCAATGCTTCCTCACAACAGCACGTTACTCTCCTGTCGGAAATTACACCCGCCTTACTTTCAATCCTACAACAAGACGAAGGAACTGGGTTGCAACCTCTCGTTACCCAGCGCTCTCTGCCCGACATCATCTCTGCACTTGCAGAACTTGCATTGTCACCCTGTCAAGCTCGGGACAACTATTTCGACTTTGAGCAGGCATTCAACAACCTGTTTATGCGGACCCCGACTTCGCGTCTGCTGCCGATACTCACCTCGTTCCTTCAGCAACCACTTCCACCATGGTTGAAGCCACGAATGGGGAGAGAGCTCGCTACAATCCCTATCCGAAGTCACGGTGTCAGGCATATTGTCGAATTTCTCTCACTCTCCTACCTCTCAAAAAGCTCTTCTATTCCACAAGAAGCAACTGGTCCGCAATCAAGCATTCCAATCCCTCTGGAAGCTGTGACACAGGCAGCAAAGCTGTTAGTTACCCCTCCAAACGGAACAAGTCAAGATGAATGGATTCGTGCCCTGGAGAGCCAACTATGGAGTCTTCTCGATGGGACTGAAGGGCGGGAGCTTAGTAGAGCAGCCGGCCAGATTATTGCAGGCGGCATTCTCAGCAAGAAAAGTACTGGCGCGCCTGGCACAACTGGATGGAACATTTTTGCCCAACCGATCTTGGACGCCATCAAACCCAACTGTGAAACAACAGCTGCACCACGGCATAGCACCAACGATATGGTTTTGACTCAGGACCAGAACCTGCTCGTTGCTTTGAAGCGACTAGCTGTCATCACCACGTCGTACTCACATGCGGGCACGATTAAGAGACTCATCGGTCCCTTACTCCTGCCTTTGTGGGCCTTACTCAATTATGCTCTATCGAAACGATCACTCGACAAAGTATGGAGCGAGCTGCCCCGCAACATCATCTCAAGGTATATGGCTATCGCTTGCGATCCGAAACAGATTGATGCCATCGCGACTAGCCTCTTCTGGGATGGGCCTCCTGCTTGGACATTGGGCCCTGGCACGAAAGGTGGCATCGAGTTACGAATGCGACAGAGTGGCAGTGCTCATGAACTTGGGGGAATGGAGTCGATTCTCTCACGCATCAGTGACCTGAATGGACGGGTTCACCTCCTTGTATCCTTGCTCGCGGACTCTAATGTCTCGGACGACGTTGCAGGACTCATCTTTCTTCAAGTAACCAGAAGATGGCTCAATACCGACCATAGCTCAAGGGCAACACTCCTCCTTGAGTCAGACGATGATCCATTAATAGCGTTGACTGATGCAAAACTCTCCGAAGCATTAGCTTTGCGGTTCAAAGACCAGTTTGCGAGATCGCCCCAGCACATTTTTGAGCTCATGAGTCAACTTCTTCACAACTATATCGCTGAGCATCGCACAAAGTCAGAATCGCAAGCAAAGTCACACAAACCTAGCAGAGCCAACCTAGGGAGCTTAGTCGATCTTGGACCAGAGCTTGGAGACAGGAGTGGTGCAGGCGACACCTCAGAAGATGACCTAGTTACCTTTGCGATCAGCACCATCAACACTCTGGTAGCGACACCGGATTTTAAGCGAGCTCCCACGACTGATGCTCTGCTTTCGCACATCGTTGGAGACCTGCAGTACCTTGCAGACTGCGAGCACAAAATCCCCGTCTCATCCGTCATTCTGAATTCAGCACGCAGGCTTTTGCAAGTCCTCAACCCACCAGCACTTGACGGAGGCCCAGGCCAGGGCCACCCTGACATTGACCCGTTGGCCTCTGACCGAAGTACACTTCAAGCAGCTCTGGAGGACATAGTCTCCCCTGAGGCGCCGAACCGTACATGGGCGCTCTCTACGATTCACAGACTAATCCAGAATTCTTTGTCCTTCCCGATAATTGATGTCCCAGCAACAGCATATCTTCTACTATCCGCTTCACTTGCCGATCCGGAGTCTTATGTTCATAGCGCTGCCATACCTGTCCTGGTAAGCCTTGCACTCAACGCGCCACATCCTACTATCAAAATCCTTGTCGATGCGTTCCAAGATGTAGAGGAACGCAGTCTTTCGTTGCTGAAGGGTCGAATGACGGATGAGAAAGAGAAAGAGCTACAAGAAAGTCTGGATTACCGTCTGCGTGTCGGTGAAGTCTTGAATAACATCCTCCGTTCTGACGCCTTCTGGCACGGCGAGACTAGAGCAGAGGTAAAACACACCAGTATCAAGCACATTGCCTCAGCTTGTCTTTCGTTGGCTTCGCGCCGCGGTCAACGCAGCAGGACGCAGTCGTCGCGCCAAGCTGTTTCACTACAAATCATGCAGCAGCAGGAAGAGGCGGAAGCAGCGTGGGGCGGCTCGATTCCCAACATCCTCGAGCCTGACAGCGAGGCCTCCACCGCTGACCTGGCCGATTACGAGGCGCTTAACAAGATTGTTAAAGGGTGGGAAGACACAGGCGTCGAAGAAGATGTAAGGATTCGTGCGAGCGCGATGAGTATCTTCGGCACACTATTAGAGAAGAGGATAGGTCTTGTCAGGCAGGTAGCGGTCGATGCAGGCTTGCAGATTGTGCTGCTGGTGCTCACGATGGAAACGGCCGAAACGTTCTTTATTCTGAGGAGAGCGGCGGTGCTGGTCGCTATGCGACTTCTGAAGGCCCTAGATGAGTTGCTGGACGCCGGCGAAGACACCAATGTCAATTTGGGTATGAGGCAACAGGATGAGGTGGAGAGGGTGCTCAGGTGGGTCAGAGATGAGGATGGCGACGATTTGGTTAGAGATCACGCAGCAAATGTGGTCGAGGGCTTGGAAACCTTGCGAATGAAGAAGCTGTACAAGATCAGAGACGACGGCAGGGTACTGGGGCCGGATCTGGGGCTGGTGGGCGGACTGAGAGGCCTCAGTGTCAGGCCTGACGTGGATGATGGACAGGAAAAGCGTAGGTTGATCGTGGAAGAGATCGAATAGCACAGCGCTACCTCTAAACTCAGACAATGTCAACGCTCTCAGAGCTCGACCTCCACCGGCGCTGTCTGTGCGTGCCGTGTGGTATCAGGTAATCGTCTTGTGCCAAACCGCGCAGTCGCGCTTCAAAGCGCTGATTTCTGCGTTTCGTGTCTCTCCTCCACTTTGAGCCCCGTCTAATAGATTCTTTTGCCATTACATTCCCAGCCTCCCATGTCCGAGGGCTCAACCACTCATTGCCGTGTCCTTGCTTGCCTTGGCTTCGATGCCATCAGCCTGTCCAATCCACAGAACGTTGTTGCACCGGATCAAGACCTGGCCAAGAGTCCCTGAGCTGACGCCGTTGACGAATTCTTCGGTGTTGGAAAGCTGAATGTTCATGTAGAGATCGACGGACACGAGTCTGCCCTTGTATTCGGTCTCGCCCCACTTGAGGCGCACGACGATGTCCTTGTCAACACTGCAGCTGGTCAGTAGGGGAAGGAAGGGGTGGGCGCCGCGCGCATGGGTGCTACAGGCGCAGCGAGTGGGCTGCTGGGTTGGGACGTACAGGCTCTGGAGCAGCGGTCGGGGGTTGAAGGGCGCGACGGCCTGGAGCGACGTTAGCGGAGAGCAGGACAGCGAGCATGCGCGCACTTACGGCCATGGTTGCGACGATGATGGGGTTGTCGGTGGTGCAGGCTCTCGCGCAGGGCGGTCGCGCGTGGTCGCGCCCAGCTTCAACTTCTCGAAAGCGGGCACGGACCGCTGCCGCCGCCGATTGGGCGCAGGCAGCGGCCAGCCCCGCCCCCGCGGCGAGCAGCGCTCACAGCTCTGCAGGCGCTGGCGCAGGCGCAGGCGCAGGCCCAAGTGCAGCCAACACCGACAGCTCACAGCCCGCACGCAGCAGTCCCGCACAGTCATCATGGTGCTCGCACTAGCCCTCAAGGCCGAGCTCAGCGGCGTGACCGACCTGCGCCCGCTCGACACCGAGGAGGCGCCCTTCTACTACACGTTCAAGGTGCAGTGCACGTCGTGCCGCGAGACGCACCCCAACTGGGTCTCGGTCAGCCGCTTCGAGCAGAACGAGGTCAGCGGCAGCAAGGGCGAGGCCAACTTTGTCTGGAAGTGCAAGAACTGTAAGGTCTCTCTCCCCGTGCTCCGGACGCTCGACACGCTGCTAACGCCCTGCGCAGCGTGAGCATTCGGCCAATATCAAAGCCGCGCCGGCTACCTACGAGCGCACCGACCCGCCCAAGACGAAGAACATCCTCGAGTTCGACTGCAGGGGGCTTGAGTTTGTCGAGTTCAAGGCTGATGTGCGTGTCCCGTCTGGTGGTTCTGTGTCCTGAAACATGGGCGCTGTGTGGCTGACAAACAACAGGGCGAATGGCTAGCCACGGGCGAGGAGTCGGGCACCAAGTTCGAGGGTATCGAACTGCACGAGGGCGAGTGGTTCGACTACGATGAGAAGGCGGGCGAGGAGGTTAGCATCACCAACTTGGCCTGGGAGATCAGACGCGCATAAGCTGTCAACCCCAACAACATGCCTCAAGGCGAAGCAACAAAGCTACGTGCAGGCATGGCGAAGACGCGCTGAAGAAACCGGCTCACAATGCTGTGGAGTACAGACACGGGCACTGTAGCGAAATTGACAGCTTTGACTATTTGCATTGCATCAAAACATCAACGGCCCCGCCAAACGCACTTGCCGATGCAGTCCTCTATGTACAAGCCAGATCCATATCCCCATAACAGGTATTTGCAAGACACGTCTTCGTGTCAATGTCCGTCAAGAAACTCCATGAACGCCAGCAGCAGAGTCCGCCCCGTAGTCTTCTCGTCGCTGCTTATATTCCAAAGTAGTACTTCGCCCTCTCGTAGACGAAGAAACTGGTCGCAACCATGGGCACAACCTTGACGTATCCTATCGTCAAGCCCACAAAATAGCCCCTCCATCCCCTCTCCAAGTATATTCTCTTTGCGACTTCCGCAATGCTCAGTCTGTGCCCATCACCCACTACGCCACCAACTTGCATTCGCCGCCGGATCACCTCCAGCGGGTACGACACTGTCTGGGAGACGAACCCAGCAATGCCGCCAGTGGTCAGCTCAGCCCAACCGCGCAGCTGTGCCGGTTTCTGGCTCGTCGTCGCCGTCTCTTCGCGGCCGGTATTCGGCTTGACGGTATATGGCGCAAGGCTTGGCCAGCGCATCATGTCGCTCATGGTATCGTGCGCAAGGAACGACGCTCCGGCATAAGGCACCATGCCGAGCAGCGTGGGCGTGAAGCCGCGGAAAAAATTACCCAACCCAGTCTGGGGAGTTAGCTTCTCCACGGCTTGGGCGGCGGTCGCGGTGAGAGCGCTTGTAGGATTGCGCGAAGTTGGTGCAGCATGCTCGCCGTAGATCTTGCGTACAATGGAGGCCAAATTGGATCGCTCGCCGGCGCGAGTCTCGAAAGCGAGGCGCACGCGAATGACCTCGAGTGGATAGGTGAAGAAGACACTCACCATACCTGCCATACTACCGGATATGAAGCGGCGGCCGGGGGTCTCTTGCGCTTTTGAGTGAATCACACGGGCGCGAATCTGCTCGTATGCAAGAAACTTGATACCTGCGTACGGAAATATACGGAGCAAAGTAGCTGAATGCCCCTTGAACAGCCCCTGCACGCCAGCTTGCAGGTAGATGTCGCGCACAGCGGTGGGGAAGCCGGTCCATGATCCAGAGTATTTCGCGAACTGCGGGTTCTGCGTTTGGAAGAGAATCTTTACGCGGTCGAGTGGCCCCACGACGGTCTTGGCTGCGCAACCTGCTATGCCACCTGCAATACCGCTCTTGATCAGGTATTCGTAGCTTTTCTTGTCTATCTTTCCCCCTCGGCTCGCGGCTTCGTGGCTGTGTGTGTCTTTCCCTGCAGACGAGGGCACGATGGCGTCGCTATCGGTAGGGCATAGTGGCGGTTGTTGCATGCTGCTGGTGGCACCCTTCGCGTCGGCGTGCCTGTCCGCGTGGCGGATCAGGATGTGGGTGTCCATGGGGGAGCCGTCATGGCTGAGGGCGGGCGAGGACATGCCAGGGTTCGTAATCACCGCGACATGGAGTGTGTGAGTGTGAATATCGGCAGAGTTCCAAGAGATGCTCTGAGGAGAGAATTGCCCAGGTCGGAACGTGGAGAGTCTTGTGGGGGATTAGAAAGCGCCGCCCGTGTGTGGTCGAGATGCGGCTCCAGACCATGACGTTAAGCCGAGGATCTTGCATGGACTGCCGAGTACGCAGGCGTTGGACCGACGACACGCGGAAAAGCTCCACGGCCGGCAGGTCACACGACAGCGACGAGTTTGTACATTCACACATCTGTACTGCAGCCTCCGAGTAGATGTGAGTTGTAGTGTTCGGGTGCAGGTGAAGGCGAGGAGATGCCCAATGGGGCAGGGAGGACGCAGGTAAATTTTGCAGTTCTCCAAGCGTTCTCGTGCGTCTCGTACAACTAAAAGCTGCCTCGCAATGGTACACGCCCAAAGGAGTGCCATACTCTATCAAAGCGCGGACCGTGAGATTATCCTCATTGATATACCCGCGTCGATTGCCATTGCTCAGGGCCGCTCCGAAACACTCTTATCCACTCAACCATTAGAGGAACCAATTCTACCAAAAGAAGACTATCGACCAAGGGCAAGCAAAACAACGAGTGTCCCCTTGGCTGACACGGCGCGCCATGAGACGTACAAAGCATTGATCCAGCAAGCCTTGGTCGACATTCGAGCGCATATCTCCGGCTCGTGGTGCGCTCACCGGCAGCCTTTCCTGCGTCCGCCGATCAATGGCAAAAGCAGACTGGAATCGGGTGATCTGGAGAAGGAACTGGAGTCTCGATTTCGAGAGTGGGCTGCTACCGGGGAGCGCAAAGAGGAGCATCTATTCGATTTCCAGACCATGATGGCTTCTCTTGGCGCTCCAGAGGTTCAGCCAGCGACTTCCAGCAGCAGTCCGCAACAATGGGTCATGTCGTGTTCTGCGACTGGAAGCTCCCCAATACAACACGCATCTACCATAGTCTCGCTGCCTGCATTCTACAACCCAGAGAGCCTGCCCCTGCAGCTGACTATTGCTCGTGCTACAGCTGAATTAGACCCAACATCTTGCGCCTACCACTTCACGGTACCGCCATGTTCCGGCTTTTTCCTCAGCGACTGCGATCACCCAGACTCTTTCCGTTCATCCTTTCGTGCTTTGACGGACGAATACAATCTTCCCCGACATTTCGATCTAGTACTATTAGATCCACCTTGGCCAAATCGGTCGGCCAAGCGGAAAGGAGCGTACGAGCAGGTTGGAGGCATGCCCTACTTGAAGAAGATGCTGCTCAGAATGGATATTGACAACTACCTCGAGCACAATGCTCTTGTTGGTATCTGGATTACAAACAAACCAGCTCTGCGTGAACATGTGCTTGGCGCAGGAGGACTTTTCGAGGCTTGGAATGTGGGATTGATCGAGGAATGGATCTGGATCAAGACGACCACAAAAGGGGAGCCAATGTTTGACATTGACGATTCCATGCGTAAACCGTATGAGGTACTGCTTCTAGGACGGGCGGCTCCGAATACGTGGAGTACGATGACACACGCGTCGAATCCTCAGAAGAGGGTGATTGCCGCAGTGCCGGATATGCATTCACGGAAGCCGAGTCTGAAAGAATTGATAGAGCCGTACATGCCTGATCCGACTGAGTACAGCGCGCTTGAAGTCTTCGCCCGAAACCTCACTGTTGGATGGATGTCATGGGGAAACGAGGTCTTAAAGTACAACTCGGACATGTACTGGGCCAAAGACACCAACGAGCATTAGACATGAGGCACGAGTCGCTGTTTTCTTGATACGAGACTTTGCGTGCTCACCATGGAGGTTTCCAGGGCACATCTTACCTGAAGGTCCACGATCATATTTCTGCAGTGTTCGTATAGCGTTTTTCCTAATTACGGTACATATTTCTCCACGTAAAATCTGATACCCAGATACAAAATCTAGCCCATTATTTCATAGTTCGTCGTGACCATAACCCATCTGTCTCTTTTGAAAGTTCAAAATATGCGTCAGGAATCTTGGCTCGATGTGGATGAAGTCTACCAGGCCGAGCAGAATCATGATCAGGAAACCAAGCCCGATTCCTAGAACCACCGCATCCCATTGCCTGCTGACTTTTCTGAACCATGCTTTCGTGTCCTCGATCGCAAAGTTCTGGTCCTGTGCTAGTCTCGCGCTCCTCAGTCCTGGCAAGCCGTCCAAACTCTTGGCGTTGTTCAACTTCTGGAAATCCATCATCTCCTTCCTCTCAATTTTCTTCGCCGCCCACGCCTCCAGCGTCTCGCGTCCGTCTTTCTCCTCTTCGTGGTCAGCAAACGCTGTTGCGTCGCCTTCTTCGACGCCAGGAAGCGTACTGAATCCACAACTGGTCTGCACTTTCTTGATCTTTAAAACGATGATTGCGCGCGCACCAGTAATGTCGACCGTATCGCCGTTCTCAGACGCCATCTTCGCACGCAGCTGGTTGAAATGTTGGTCCCATTTCTCAACGACACGGCCTGAACAGAACAGCCGCAGGGTCTTGGCGTTGATCCCCGAGGAGCTGAAGAGCAACGTTACGCGCCCGTTCTCGTAGACGTGAGAGATTGTCTCACAGCCGTGGCCAGTAGCGTCGAGGTAGGCGACTGTTTTGGGACCTAAGATGGAGAAGGTCTGCGAGGGCTGCCCTTTCGGGGAGATGTTGATATGATCTCCTGCCAAGGGCGCGCTGGCGACATAGAAAAGCGGCTGAGCATTGATAAACTCGACATGGTCGTTGTTCAACGAGGTGTGAAATTTTGGCATGATGGCGGTCGATTGTGTTCTTGGAGTAGGGATGGTTGTCCGAATGCGGAGGAGAGTGAGGAGAGAACGGCCAGCAAGGTGAGCTTTGCCGATGCTGTATGGTAGTATACGATCCGTCGATCCCACGAATCTTCGGTTGAGCTTCTTCTCTTCCTTATTCCAATAATCTGTCAAATTTGATTTGAAATGCTTGGACCGTTTTGCGACATTTTGGAGATTGGCTGCTTATTAAGCCGAGCTTACTGCAGCTGGTTAGGAAGGCTGGCGTCCATGGATGCGAGATCGATTCTGTCGGAGGTGAAGAATTAATTGCGCCAGGAACAGGGGATGATTGCAGACTGTGTGGGCGGCGAACTCAAAGTCCGAGTCCTCTGAGACACCTTCGGACTCCATTCGTTGCTGCGCTCTGCGGCAGCGGTCGCCAAGACTGCTGTAGTAGTCGGCATCGGTGTTTTCGAAGCATGCTCCCGATCACACGATAATCTTCAAGAAGTCAAACCGACGCATATTGCCCGCCCGCAGACACCTCGCCACACAGTCAAAGCTGGCCATTGCATAGCCATACCCTCCGCGACCTCCGTCCTCCGTCCTCATCCCCCAAAGTGCGTCGAATCGCCCCACGCTCCGCGATTCGCATCGCCGCTGCTCCGCACTCAGTGCAGCATGCCCCGGTAGCAATGCTGGCTCTCTGGTCCCGGGCAGCGCTGAACCCGGGATCCTGCCGATGCATAGTCAGCGGCCGTCGGACACTGAGAGCGCACAATGGCTCACGAAGCTCTCGGCCTTCACCCGCTGGTGTCCACTCAACCATCGCCGCCGCCGACATTACAATTGATGCGCAGCAGGCACAACAAAGGGTCCCACTATGGGACGAGGCTGTCGAATCGCTGAAGGAGGCTTTAGAGCGCCCCGTGGACCGTCCTTTGACAGTCAGAGGCCATGCGCATGCCGAACTGGAGTCCGTAGCCCACACACCGTTGGAAAGGTTGCCATCCGACCTAGACTGGGCGCAGGTCACTCGGGTCGCAGGCATGGATCTGGCTGATGATCAGAAGCTGTTCCATCGAATGCACTCGCGCGCATATGACGACCCTCAAGGTGCGTGGGACGACCTACGCTGGGACTCGAGGTTCCCAGGCATGCAGCAGCTTCAGTGGCCCGCGAATACGGGTCATCGTGTAAAACCATACAACCTCCCACCACAATCGCTGTGGGCGCCAGATGTGGCCCGCATGGCGGCGATGCGAAGACGGCATACTTGGAAGAAGCTTACGATGCAAGAGCTGTGCACTGCGGTGCTTATACACTCGCTCCTACGCCGTGTCAAGATCCCACGACAACCGCTCGCAGGATTGTCGCCGCAGATCGAAAGCGTCGCCACGCTTAGTGACAAACATGCCTGGAAAGCGCGAAAGGACATACTGAATCATGTTGTGCGCTTGCACCTTATACCTGTCGACGCTGTAATCGACGACGTTTTGCAGGCGCAGATCTATCCAGATCAGCAGGCAATACCGCGCTATCATCAAGACTCCGACGGCGACTTCTACGAGACCACTCAGCAGTTGAATAATGGTCTAAAAGATCTGTTGCATCACGAGTCAAGAGACAGGAAGGCTGATGAGGAGGCTGGGGTCGCGCTCGCCAAGATCTGCCACAATCTGTTCGTGTCTTCAGCTCCACCGGACGTACAGACATTCAATATCCTCATTGCCGGCTTCAAGCGATGGCGCCGTCCTGACATGGTCGACGACGTTATTCTCGCCTTTCATGGCTCAAAGATACGCCCCAATGAAATCACGCTGCGCTCTATCCTGGGTCACTACATATCTGAACGGCGTCCTGACGGCTTCTCTCGATTTGTGGCATGGATGCGAGGTGTCAGTGACGCGCTCATGCTTGCAGATCCGGATGTCGCCATCAATGAAGCCAGTCAGGGGCGTCTTGTTCGCATCAGCGAGAAGAAGGTCTACCAAAAGGTGTATCCCACACCTATGGTGTTCGGTGCCTTGATTGGCGGTGTGCTGAAATTTGGCGGCTTCGAACGCGCTCTAGATGTCTACTACGAAATGAAAGCCGATGGTTGGGGTCTCGACATGGCCGGTCTTACAAGGCTGTTAGGCGACTGCATCCGTCGAGCCGACTGGCAAGGTGGTGTCTACATCTGGGCTGAAATCAACAGTATCAAAGATATGGCAATGCCTAAAGATATGGCCAAGGCATACGAGTTCATGCTCAGCCTGTGTTCTGTGACTGGTAACACAAGTGCCTTTAATCAGCTTCTCAAAGAAATTGTCAACAGAGGATACGACCGACACACAATCATCAGTGGCGCACTCAAAACAACACGCTGGGCTCAAGCAAAGAGAACGAACCTGGCACCAGCCTGGGCTGCAGACAATTTGCTCATAGCAGTCTCCAGCTTTGTCAAAGACTTGAAAGAGCCAGAGCCGGGCGCTACTCCGGACTTCAGCATTGATGACTTGATGTACGGACAGCCGACCGTGGAAGGAGACAATGACCTACCCATTGACAACGTGAGCGACTGGGATGACGCTGTCCCTGTTGCAGTTTCAGAACAGCGAGTGACTGACCCCAACGAGACGTGGGCATCATGGGTTGAAGCCGAGTTTGGAGAGCGGCCTAAAGATCCGGACGCCCACGATTGGTTGGCAGCAACTTCGAGCAAGCCAGTCGATGAGGAGCCGGGTCCCACAGCGTCAAAAGAGGTCTGGGAGAAGTGGCTTGAGGCCGAATTCGGCGAGAAGCCAAACGACTCGAAGCCATGAGCACTTGGTGGTTGGCTATGTCGTGTGTCGCACTGTACATATTGAAGCATAAGGACGGCGTTATGGTTTGCATGGGTCTGGATTGGTCCATTTAGATACACCTCTGCATGTGCGAGATACCGCCTCAGGCGTTTGGACTTGCATCTGTACAGTATATGGATGTATAATACGACGGTTGAGGTTGAGAAGAGCGAATAGATCCTTGCCGAGCCAAGGCAACACACATTTAGCCGCACTGTACAAAGTATAAACATACGAGCCTCGCTTCTCCATGTCGGCCTTGTGAACACCTTCCACTTGCAGTCGTCGCACCGAGTAGTAGTAGTAGTAGTAGTAGTAGTAGTAGTAGTAGTAGTAGTAGTAGTAGTAGTAGTAGTAGTAGTACAAGAAGCGACTGGGTGACTACTATGCCCAGCTTGACATTATCTGGGCCTTTTCAGTGGCAGCCACGCAGTAGCGGCGAGTTGAACGTAGCCTCTAGACCCTCCAGCCCCAGCCCTATATTATGACAGGCATATGCCTACAGCACCCCAGCACTGGTAATAACCATCTGCAGTCGTTGTGGCAAAGTGGTCCAGTAACAGCCCGGCGGCGACATGGGCTGACCGTTGCAAACTATGCTTTACCCAAACTCCCCTGTCCGCGCTGCGAGTCCAGAACCTCTCAGCATTCTATCTCGTGGGTGTTGCAAGGATGGGCAACGAGGTATATGATCGCTGATCCCATCTGCACACCCATCCAAACATCACCCATCTTCGACGATACAAAGAGTCAAATCCCCCGTTCACCATGCGCTGCTTTGTTCTCGCAGTCACTGCCTTGACGGCTTTGACCAACGCTCTCCCCATTGCTGACCCTGAGGTATGCAGTCTTTCCCTGCACTATTGTGAGCTGCGTATTGACATCAATAGGCGCAGCTTGTCGACACAGCACCAGGCTCTACAATCGAGTTGGGCAAACCAAGCACGGAGGTCACTTGGGGCAAGCGCGACCTCATTGACATCAAACCCGGTTCTACGATTGGATTGGGTGAACCCAGCACGGAGGTTATTTGGGGGAAGCGGGACCTTATCGATGTCAAGCCAGGTACGACCATCGAGCTGGGCAAGCCCACAACGGAGGTCACCTGGGGAAAGCGGGATCTCATTGATGTCAAGCCGGGCTCAACCATCGAGCTGGGCAAGCCGAGTACAGAGGTGACTTGGAACAAGGATTAAGGTCTCGACATGAACGATGTGTTTGATGGCTATTGATTTGGTCTGTCTTCTTTAACAAAGCTGCTGTATCTTGCCACACTGGCTTCATCTATCTGACTGTGCAAGCTACGCGAGTTGCAATAACCACTTCATAGAGCCATTGTGTGCTCTTATCCATGTAATGCATATCTGGCCTGTGATGGGAACTATTGTAGAACGACTGTAACGCAATTCGCGTTGTTGAACCATCTCCTCAGAGCAATCCTCCTGACATCCAGAATAGCCTTCATGCTGTTCGCTAGATACCTTGTTGTGAAGTATGACCGACGACCCCAAGTGCTGGTACTGTTGTGGTGATTCGTCCTGCTTCTGCTACTCATGTACTCGCGATCGGTCTGACCCCCGCATCGACCGCACCAATTGGTCAAAGGCGTGGGTGTTTGCAACAAGCAGTGACGATATTGGCGATTAGGAACAGGTGCTTTGAGAGATTCAGGTAGCATTTCCGGCTGCAGGCACAGGAGCTGAAGCAGGTGCAACTGAAGCAGGTGCAGGGGAGCCAGATGCCGAGACAGGAGCAGCGGCAGCATTAGTACCTCCTCGGGCTCCACCACGACCACGTCCTCGAGGTGCAAATCCTCCACGGCCGCCACGGGCTGGTCCTGTAGGCGGTCCATGAGGTGGCCCTTGGGGTGGTGCGTTGAAGCGCGGGCCCCTTGCCACAGGAGCCTTGCGCTCCAGCACTTGCACAGCGCCCTGCGCAATCTTGATGGGGCTTGCAGCCATGGCCTTCTGCAGACCGTCTGGCTCGGCAAAGTCAACATACGCGAAGCCCTTGCGCTTGTCTATCTCAACCTTTTCCAGAATACCAAACACCTTCAGTGCCTCTTCAATCAAAGGCTCAGTGATGCCTTGGGATGGATTCGCATGCTTGAGGAAGGCCTGCTTGCTGGTAGCATCAGGGACTGGGCGAGATGGCGTCGGCCTTGCAGTACCGGCGGGCGTGGCTGAGGGCGTCGGAGGCTGTGTCTTGACCGGCGCAGATGCTGTTCTTGTCGCGGCCGATTCGGTCGGTGGGGCGCGCGACGCTGCCGGGCCTTTGGGTGTTGTAGGTGTTTGCGCAGCTTGTGGCTTCTTCAGGATCTGAGGGGCTGGCGCTGCTGGTGCCTTGCCAGGAGCCTGAGGCTTTCCGTCAGTCGGTCCAGCCTTGCTGGTCGTCGTGTCTGCTAAGGAAGCCTTGAACGCTCTGCGTTCGGCGCGAGTCGGACGCTCTTTCTTTTGGGGTGCTTGGGCGGTCTTGTCAGCCGGTGCGGCAGCATTCTGTGCAGGTACATCCTTGGACTTGTGCTCGACGGCAGGCGCGTCCTTTGGCTGAGTCGTGTTTTCGGCCCCAGTAGTTTCGCGTTTGGTTCCACGGCGACGGTTGGGCGTAGGTCCGGGTCCTACACCAAGATCACGCTGGAGCATCGACTTTGCCAGAGCAACATTGCCGCGCTTGCGCTCTGGCGCCGGGCTGGCAGAGGCCTTGTCGGCTGCGGCATTCGCGTTCTTCGAGGCTGCGGCCTCCTTGTTGAGGATCTTGACAGCCTCCTTTGTCACTTGAGCCTTGTCGGCCTTTGTTGATTTGCGACCCTTTTCTCCTGCGGTAGATGCATTCTCCTTGCCCGGTTTGGCGAGAATCTTCTTCTCGGCGGCAACGTCCTTTTCTCCGCGCCCGGTTCGGCCCTTGCTGTGTGGTTTCTCCTTGTTCGCTTTCTTTTCACGAAGTGCTTCGATCAACGGGGTCGTCTTGACCTTGGTGTCCTTTGTCTGATCGCCTTCGGGGGCGACGGGTTTGCTGATGGGGTTGGTGAGACTCTCAAGAAAGTCTTTAAAGTCTGGGTCTTGATCGATTGTGCCCTGGCGGTTGTCGTTCCGGCGGCGGCCACCAGGCATCTTCGGGTAGGGAGCGAATTCGAGGGTAGGAGGACCGACAAGAGCGGGATCCTGCCATGATTTCGCAGCATCGTGGAAGGTGAGGGCGCGGACGTGGTCGCCGAGCTGAGCGACAAAGTCCTGCTTGACGACGTGCAAGTATGCTCTTGTGGGCTTTGAGGGTTTGGCAGCACTGCGCGGAGGTTAGAGAGGATGAGGCAAGAGTCCGGGCGCAACCCACTCTTTCGATACCTTGCCCTTCCTGTAGTTGAACCAGTCGACCTTGCCAGCGCCGAGCTTCCACTCGTCGCCAATGGCAGCCTCGAATTCCGGCTTGGTCAGACCTGGAGGCAGGCGGCGCAGGACAAGCTTCAGGCGGGGCTGGGCGGCTTTGGGGCCGCGGGATGTCTGGGCAGGAGCATTCTTCTGCAGGACGGCGACAGGCAGGACGCCGTTGACGCCCGCCTGGGGGGCCATGGAGGGCGTGACTTGCGGTGCGGGCAGTTTGGTGTGCTTGGCGGGACAATTGCGGCTGCCAATGGGTCACGGCGCTGGGGCAATGCTAGTCGCAGGGAACTGCAGGCGTACGACAGGCGCAGTCCACGGGGCACGGGCTCAGCAGCTCGCGCGGGACGAAGCGGGCGCGGTGCAGGAGAGCGGCGGGCTTGATGGAGCGAGGGGCGCGCGGTGTTGAGGTGAGGGAGCGCAGCGAGGGGAGCAGCAGGCGCTGGGCATACACATGGGAAGAAATCGTGACGGCAGCCACTAGCAGTCGGCGGCCCCAAGGCAAGCAAGCAGGCAGGCAGGCAGGCAGGCAGGTACGCAGGCAGGCAGGCAAGCCACAGTGCGACTGCTGCTGGAGAGTCGCAGCCGGCAGTGACGCACCGTCTGAGTGTGGCCAGGGCCAGTAGCGCCCTGCGCCGAGGGGCTGTTGCGCCACAGCTCCCGCAGCGCTGCTGCAAGCTGCTGAGCCGCGCCCTCCCCCACAGGCCTGCCCGCCGCTGCTCGACGCTGTCCCTGCGCCCGTGCAAGCCCCCATAGCGACTGCCAGCCCTCGCCGCCACGGCCGCCCGCCTCTGCCATTGCCCAGCGCCGCTACGTCACGCCGCGAGCCCCCCGCCGTCACACGACCGCCCGCCCTCCTGCCGCCGTCCCAGCGCCATCTACGCCGACGCACTCCTCGCGGCTGCGTCTGCCCGCCGCTGACGCCCCGTCCTCGCCCCCACGATGCCCAAAGACAGCGATGTGCCCCAGCCGGGCCCAGCACGCCTCGCCAAAGGCGCCGGCCCCGACGAATGGCTGGAGCAGGCAAAGCAGTGCAAGTACCTGCCCGAGGCCGACATGAAGCGCCTGTGTGAGATCGTCAAGGAGTGCCTCATGGAGGGTATGGCCACCGCTGCCTCCCTGCGACACGTCTCCGGCTGACACGTCTCCAGAGTCCAATATTCAGCCCGTCCGGACCCCCGTCACCGTGTGCGGAGACATCCACGGCCAGTTCTACGACCTGCTCGAGCTCTTCCGCGTCGCAGGCGGAATGCCAAACGACACTCCCCAGGCACCGCAAGCCCCGCCAGTCACCCTGCCCAGCCAGATCAACCCCGCCGATCTGGAGCCCCCCACCAGCATCACAGACCCCAAGGTTAAGCGCAAGATGAAGAGGAGGTTCCAGCGCGATCCGAACTATATCGGCCCCGCCAGCCCCCCGGGCGGAGATGGTGAGGATGTCGAGGGAGATGACGAAGAGGAGGAGACGCGGGGTCGCAGCAGGAGCGTCCACGACAGGCGGAGCACTGGCTCCATGTCAGACGCTGGATCCACCCGCAACACAGTGGTTGGCAACGGCCAGCAGAACTTTATATTTCTCGGCGACTTTGTCGACCGTGGATACTTCAGCTTGGAGACCTTCACCCTTCTGATGTGCTTGAAGGCCAAGTACGTACGCTGTTCAGCTTTCACAACCCCATCTTGCTAACCACGCTAGGTTCCCTGACCGAGTCACATTGGTACGTGGAAACCACGAATCGAGACAAATCACCCAGGTCTACGGCTTCTACGAGGAATGTCAGACAAAGTACGGCAACGCATCAGTGTGGAAGGCATGCTGCCAGGTCTTTGACTTCCTTGCCCTTGCCGCCATTGTCGACGGCAAGGTCCTCTGCGTCCACGGAGGCTTGTCGCCCGAGATCCGCACACTGGACCAGATTCGCGTCGTAGCGCGAGCCCAGGAAATCCCCCATGAAGGCGCTTTTTGCGACTTGGTCTGGAGTGACCCTGAAGACGTCGATACCTGGGCTGTATCTCCCAGAGGTGCAGGCTGGCTGTTTGGAGACAAGGTGTCATCTGAGTTCAACCACGTCAATGGCCTACAACTCATTGCACGAGCTCATCAGCTCGTAAACGAAGGATACAAGGTACGTGCTTACCGCGCACTCTGACGACCAGCACAAAAGCTGACACGCGAACAGTACCATTTCAAGGACAAGGACGTCGTCACCGTGTGGTCTGCACCCAACTACTGCTACCGCTGTGGTAACGTCGCCTCTATCATGAACCTGGGCGAAGACCTGAAGCAAGAGTTCCAGATCTTCAGTGCCGTGCCCGACCACCGCCGTGCCGTTCCAGCCGGACGCGGCGGTAGAGGCGAATACTTTTTGTAGACAGACCGTCGAGAGGGGAAGGAGTGGTCCAAGACAAAGACAAGCGATTCGGATTTGACAAGCATGATCAACGCATTTCTATGATATGAAGAGAAGAATACCCAGGCATGAGATGGAGCAATGAGATGATTGACGAGGACTATTGCATGACAGCGCTTGTATACAGACGCGTTAGATAGTCCCCCTGTACGATACAAGCACGCTGGTGAGTTTGAAATGGCCTACACATACTTGCGATACTTGCGATCCTTGCGATACTTGCGATACTTGCGATCCTTGCCATACTTGCGATCCTTGCCATATCTTGCGATCCTTGCCATATCTTGTCCGATTCATCTATCATAGTTTGCTACTCAGCCCACAGCTAGTGCAGCTTCCACTTAGACGTACTCCCTGTCAGCATAGCTGGCAATCATGCCCTTTGGATCTGCATCATACTCCTTCAACTCAACCTTCCCATCCTTCTCCACAGTGTTCGCCTGCACAAACACCTTCCGTGGTACCTTTTTCCTCAACACGGCCGGCCGTATCAGGTTCTCATAGAAGGGCTCAACATCCGTGATTTCATCGTACAGCTTCTTCGCCTGCTTGAAATCCGCCGTGCTCTTGAAGATGTGCAGTTTCTGCAGGTAATCATTGACCGCAGTGCGTCCGAGATCGAGGATGCGACTGCGCTCCAGGCGAATCGTAAGATCGGACAGATCCTCTTCCTTCCACTCGAGCTCGCAGAACTCAACACCCGCGTTGAGGAAGGTGCGCAGGATGGAGAAGCGCGCTTGCATGTGTGCCTGGCCCCACTTGCGGCTTTTGGGGTCCCAGAACTCGAGCGCCACGATGCCCGCGCGTGCCATGGAGAGGTAGGCCGTGTACAGAACGTCGCCGGCGGGGCCGTTGATGTCCACGCTTCCGTCGCCGAAGCCGAAAAGTTGCAGGATGGAGAATTCGCACGAAAGCGCCATGGCGACGCATTCAGCTCGGCATTCTTCGTAGCTGGCGGCAATGGTGCCAAACACAGAGCCCCATGTTTGTCCTGGCTTGTACCAGGTGCGGATTGGAGCTTGGGTGACCGGCGAGATGGGCGGGTTCTCGTGGTCGAAGTTGAATTCGCCCGGGGCCGTCTCTTGGAGCAGCTTGCCGCAGCCGTGACCCAGGAGTTCGTGAAGACCGACCTGGACTTCAAAGGCTTGGTCGGCGTTCGCTTTGTAGAGGGCTTGTTGTTCGTCTTTAATGAATGGTATCTTCTCGTTGGGGGCTTTGGCGCTGAGGACGTTGCCGAGGGAGACGTTCTTGAAGCCGAAGTTCTGTCGGATGTCGTCGTAGTTGGGAATGTTGATTCCTGCCGGTATCCTGTGTCGTGTCAATCAGAGCGCCTACAGTTTCCGTGCGTCTGCTACTCACCCGCTACCAGCAAATGTAAGCACCTCCAGCGACGTAAAGTCCGGACTTAAGAACTTGTCCTTTTCAAATTCTTTGCCCCAGGGAAGTTTGGGGATGTACTGTGGCGCAGATTCTACTAGCTTGGAGAACGCCTTTGTTCGTTCCTTGTTCACCATGGCCACGAAGCCCTCCCACTCGCCGCGAATGCCGTGCGGGTCGCGGTATGTCTCGATGAAGCCAATGTCAGATTCCACCGTCGGGCCCTTGTCCATGATCCATGCCCTCTGGCTCTCCTTGAACGCTTCAAGTGAGCCTGTCCTGAAGCTCTTCGCATACTCTTCCATCATCTTGATTTCATTGTCATTGGCAGCGTACTTCTTCGCCTCTTCAATGTGATGCGCAATCAACTCCATCTCCTTTGAGTAGTCTCCGAAGACCAGCTTGACTTTCTTGCCGTCATCCAGTGTCCACTCGCTGTCCTTCAGGTCCCTCTGCTCGGACGACGGGTCGCTCAAAGCTGAAGCAATCAGGACTTCAAAGCCGTCTTTCGTCTTCTTGATCCTTGTGTTTTCAGGCAGAAGCCCCTTGCTCTCAAGAAAGTCGCTCACTCCAGTGATCTCCTCCTTTGTGATGTTCGGCGAGTCCGGGTAGTATGTCGACACATGCCCTGCGCTGGGGTACCCGAGGTGGAGCTTTGCAACGTCGTCACCGGCAAAGATGGCATCCTTGAAGTGGTCGTAGAAGCCCAGCGCCTCCTTCGATGTCGTCGCCAGCGCCTTCAGCTGCCTGGGCTCGAGGCGTGGAACAAACTTGGAGTCACCGAATGATTTGTAGTTGCCAAGATTTCCAAGGAACTGCGCAGCATAGTTCAGGTATGCCTCGAGTTCTTCCTGCGAGAGACCGGCCTCTTTCGCGAGAGCGTCGTAGTCGCCCTTGCTGTGCTTGTGCAATGCAACAATGAAATCATAAATGGGTTCGGACTCAGGCGAGAGCTGGCGTAGCACGATGCGCGTACCTGCAAAGCAGGCTCTATTGGAACATGAGAAACTTGCAATCGAATAATTTCCGGACTCTTACAGCGAGATGTGGTGTGCATAGAGCTTCTCTTTATCGGTCAACGCCTCAAAGTGGGGCTTGATCGCCAATGGGACCACGGTAGGTGGGCTGTCAGCCAGATACTGCTTGAGGGTCTCTGCTTCTATGGTTGTAGACATGTTTTCGTTCGATCCGAGGCCTTCAGATGTCACCAAGAGGCCAATGTAGTGTTGGCTACAGCGAAGCGCGGGGCGGGAGGTACAACGGCTTGGAGCTTGGGCACAACGCGGGGTCTACGGAGTTAAGGCTTCGCAACCACATAGCACACGGTCTCAAACAAGCGCGTTTTGCCAGATCCTAAACAGTAGCAATCCAATGATGACTCGCACTTGTGTTTGATGTGTTCAAATGAAAATGATGGCTATGTATTGCTCTAAGGAAGGGCTGAAAGGTAACTACAGTCCAACCAACATAGAAGCAGCAGCAATAAACGCCAGTAGTCCCCATGAAACACCAACAGCGGCAGCAGCGCTCTTGTTAACGCTGACGACCTCCGGTGTACCAATCTGCTTGACGTCATCAATCTTGCAGACAACCTCGCAACCCTTGCTGGCTCTCTTTGAATTCTTGCCCTGGTATGGCCCGCTGGTATTGAAAGTCATTTCAATCCACTGGACGTGAAATTCCGCTGAGTGGTCCACTGTCATATTCCCACTCCACTCTCCGCCATCGCTCCACATGTTCAGCACCATGTAGCTCGATTTCCTAGGTACCGAGTATGTGTTTGCGGCGACCTGCTTGCCGTTCAAGTACCAGAAGCTGTTCTTCGGTAGCCAATCGATACGATGTGTTTGCCAATTCTCCCAGCTGGGCAGATCGGTGCTTGAAATTGAGGCTTCTGCAACCTCGTTACCGTCTTTGCCGACAGCAGGCTGATTTGTATATCGAATTGTGTCGACAGGATCACGGGTTAGGATTTCAATGTCGGATTCGTTTGTGTCATCAACGAAAGTGAAGAATCCAGCGACGGCGCCCTTGTCGCCCACTACACGCCCGTACATCCGCATCGATACGTGCATGAGGTTTTTCTGTTCGTTCTCCATCTCGCCAGCTGATTGGAACTCAGCTTCGCGCGATGTGCGGAGGGCAAGATAGCTGCTGTCGTTCTCTTCAGCGAGGTAGATGTTCGCGTACGAGTTCGACATTGGGACTGGGAAATCGTCGGTGGCAGGCTTGCTCCAGTTCTGTACGCCCCAATCGTACTTCCAGTCGTCGCTGTTGAAAAGATCGGGTTGCCATGTCGGCTCAAGCCCTAGGCTGTCATTCACCTGGCCTGGTGGAGCAGAGAGGCCGCCAGGCAGATTGCGAAAGTCGTAGAAGCGGTAGTACTGGAAGTATTCCGGTGTGTTCGAATCGGCGCCTGTTGAAACGACGTAGCAGTTGCAATCTGCGTTGTTGTCTTTGGGCGTTTCGCTTCTCGAAGATGTGTACGGGCTGGTCGCGAGAGCAGCGGCAGTGAGGGGCAAAAGCGATGCGCTTAACCGAGTAAAGGAAGGCATTGCTTTGCTGATGTGATCGGTCCGCTTAAGACAGGTTGTAATTAGACAATAAGTGAGGAAAGTCAGAACCGTAGATTGGAATAAAACGAATGTCACCTGCGAAAGGTCATGAACAGTGTCGAAGAAAGAAATGTTGTGACAGGATAGCGGAACACCAAGACAGTCTGAGGGAGCAGTAAGCTCATATACGGAACCTTTGCTGCAGTAAGCCGCTTAGCACGGGAGCCAGGCTGGATGCGCTCATACTATTCAATAGCGTAGCTGTGTAAAAGATGCAGCGCGTGTTTCGCGTTTTCTTGACGTCCAAATCATGGCTCAGCCACAGCACATCTGGACCGCGAAAGCGAGAATGATCTCCTGAGTTAGCCGCTTTGGAGCCCTAGCGGCAAAGACACGAGCCTCACGAAGGCTTCGACGGCTCCTCGACGTGTCGCCAAGAATGATGCCCGGCTGTTTCCGCCGCAAAAGCTGTTGTAGAGCATGTCATTTGTCTCAGTCGACGAGTCGCATTCGATCTTCAGAGCGCCGTGTGGGTGCAGCGTACGGGTCTGGGCAGGATGCGGAGGAAGGCAAAGCGGAACGACAGAGTAGGACGAAAAGCAGGGGCTGGTACCAGCCACAACTAGACATAGCACCAGCAGTAGCTTGCTGCAGCCTGATGCTAAAATAGCCCACACCAGATACAACGGACAAAACGCCAAAGGCGAACATTTGGTAAGATGATGAGCAGGTTCTCTGCTGTTCCGGCTAACAGAAGCAGGGACGATGCTTGGCATTGCACCACTGCTCTTAGACAATGATGGCCGGATTGTCTGCGGAATTGTGTGTCGATGGTGAGAAACAGTGTTTTTGATGACGTGCCAGCAGCCGTCTTACACGAGCCTTTCAATATTCCATGCATCTCCTTCTCAACGCACATGCAAGGATTGGTAGAGGCCCCGTCACTGCGCAGCTGGGAGAAGCAATACAAGCCTCAGCCACAAGCTCTTGAAGCGCACAACTCCCGGCAACGGTTGATGCCGTCCTGCCGATCCAGCTCCCCCTGGTTTTGCCGGCATCGCCATTCTCTTTGCGTTGATGCAACTAGATAAAGTTTAATGAACAGCTGTCTCTGCGGCATGGTATGTTCGAAAGAGCACGACATACACTGCCCTTGGGTACTATGCTTCTGCACAGCCACAGAGAAAAATATCATCATTTTCAGGTAAGTCTGAACATTCCGGTGTCGCTATGCGTATCGTACCCAACGCCATGCCACAGCGGTATCCATGAAGGCGTTCAAAGTCGCCCAAAACCTGTCCGCGGTCCAAAATCCCCGCGATTGTACCTTTTCAGATCGCATCCTGCTTTCTTAAAGCGTTTCAGCTCCCAATCTTTCCTTCGACTGAAGTCGGCATCCGCCATCCTTTTCCTCACAAAATCTCGGCTTTCAATCTTCTTGATCAAACCGATATCATGCACAATCTCCGAATCCCTCCACGTGTAAGAAAATTCTGTGAATAAGGGATGCTGTTGGTTGTTTGGCTGAATAGCGGAACAAAGGTTGTGCTGTGGATGTCTGAGTACCTCCGGTGTATCAGCTGCGGGTCGTTGCGATGTAGGGAGGCTAGGAGATATAGGTATAACGAAAGACGGCTGAGGACGTGACGTGCGGCCCGAGGTTACCGTTGTGAATGGATCAGCGTTCTCAAGCTCCGGCGCGACAGATCCACCAGTCCGTGAGTCCGTGGGCAGAACGCGCTTCGATGCATCCTCAAGAGATGCGCTTGGGTCCAAGCCGCGAATGCCAAATATGTTCCTCTCATGTTTGGGACCGGGAGCTCTTCTTGTTGACCTTGTCGTTGGTCCAGGAATCCAATCGCTCTCGTCGCTCTCAGACTGTTCGGTACGTCCTCGGTGCCGTGTATTCTCCTCATCCTCGACGAGCGGCATACGTTGTGCTTTTGAAGACATTGGCGGTGTGGCCTTGACGCGTTCCTTGCCCTTGCCCCACACTTCGGGCTTCAGGTCCATCTCTGGTGACTCTGCCTCTGTCCCTTCGCCGCGCATTTGAGCCTCTCTGGCCTCCTTCGCAAGACTGCTCGGCACAGCGGCGTGGATCTCAGTCATGAGCTTCGCACGTCGGCAGAACCCGGCCCAATCCTCATTCGCAAGCTTGCCTGCTTCCTCGTTGAGCGCACTCGCCGGGTTTGGCTGTATGAGCAGACACGATATGGTGACGAGCACGTCTCGCAGCTTGAGCGTGCTGCTCCAGTCTCGTTTTAGGGTCTCTACGCAGACGGCGCCTGTGTCTTCGTCCACGTTCGGATGCCAGCATCTTGTGCGGAAGAAGGCTGTAGGAGCAGCCGTGGGATACGTATGTGGTATGTCGAGGTGCAGTCGCCAAACGCCGTGCGCGTAGGGTGTGCCGACGGGACCACAGAGCAGAACATCGAGGGAAGTCAGGTCGGCAGAGGGATCTGTGTTCGGAGGGAATAGATAATTGGGCGGCAGGCCGGCTGTGTGTAGGGAGCCGTGGTCGCCTGCAAGACGCCTGAGTGATTTGGAGTTCTATGCAGCATCAGCAGGTGCAGAAGCCGAGCAAGGTAGCGAGGCATGGTAGGGACAAGAGCTCACCATGGCGCTTTGCAGTCCTGATCAGTCATGAGTGTAGGAAAATATGCGCTCGAGATAAGGTGCGCGTAAGACGTTTGCTCTCGTGCGAGCTTGCCGTGTAAGCTTTGCCGCACAGCTTGCTCGTTGTCGACGCCCGCACCTGACGGCGGTCACTTTCGCGTTCGCGACGCCCCACGCTGCCAGCATCGCGCGACTTAGCGTTGGCGCAGAAACATGCAGGCCAACTGGCTCATGCATTGTTGCTTGTACCACGTACAATCACTTCGTCTGGCAACAACCACCAGGGCTATCTTAAAAAGCACACGTCATTGGGATGCTTCTTCTCATTTGAGACTTGTCAAATGCTATGTGTGACCTCCAGCCTGATGTGCCTGTCTGTGGTCCCGTAACGCCGCGCTGCAAAGTATCTTACAATCATAGAATGTCCATGTCATCCACCGGATCTACAAAAGGAAACTGTCCGCTCTCGATTGCGGCTATCCGGTCAAGCTCAGCCTGATACTCCTTCCTAAGTGTATCGAGCGTGACGATCTGCCTCTTCAGCAACTTCTTTGCTTTCCCTAACCCCCACTGTGGCGGACCGCTCTCGTCGATCCTCTGCTCTGCGAGAATATACGCATCTTCCTTGCTAACAGACGAAAGTGTGTTGATGACCATGAGGTAGCCTTGTACCAACGAGTCGTCCGCTGGGTCTTGGAACTTGGCCGACGTTGTCTTAAGGCGTTGCAGCCGTTCATAGAGAATCGATGCTGCTCCACGGAAGTTGTTGCGCAAAATGCGGAAAGAGTACAGTATCTGATGATACGGGGGTCCGGTTGCCAGGTTCAACGTCTTGTGGCACAGTGACAACAGAATGGTGTCTACCTCGTCTGAAAGGCCGACAAAGGGAAAACTAAGGAGGGTCGCAGCTTGAGATTGCCCAACCATAGAGATAATCAAGGTTTGGAGGGACGAATGTTTCCTGCAAACACGTTTAGCAGCATTCTGCTCACAATTCTTGCTGCACCTACAAGGCTGTATCGCTATGCCGCGTCATCGCAGTGTACGCTTCTTGGTATCTAGCCGTCTGGATTGACGCGCTAAATAAACGTTGGAGGAGCTCGGTCTTCGTCTCCTGATCCTCCCGGCCTGTCATGGACCTGAGACCCAACTGGGCAAACTCAGCTACATATGAGTAGGCTTTGACTTTCTCGAAGAGGCCCACAACATGGCTGTAATATTTCGCCGGTCCCTCTGAGAATAAGTTGCGGTCAGTCTCGGAAACAAGGCCAGCGGAGTCGGCATCCTCGACGCTGAACATCCCCAACGCTGTCGTCATTAGCATGAAGCTCATAGAAGGGGTCCATGCTTAGACGTCTTACCAAGGGTGTATGCCACTCTCTGGAAGTAAACAGAAGCGAGTGCATTCTCGCCAAGAGCAATATGCAAACGAGCCTTGAGGTAGGTAGCCCAGTTGCCGTCAGTAAGGAACTTAGCAAAATCCAAGGCGAGATCGTATTCTTTCTGATAGAGCAAGATGCCCATGTTGTCTTCGACCACAGAATCGTACATGGATTCTTCCCTGAACATCGAGGCGACCCAAGCACGACCCCAGTAGGTAAGCTGGCCAGCCTTCAGGCCCTTTGGTAAAGGCAAGTCGAAGAATCGGATGCCATAGATGCCTTCCATTACGGTCTGTGTGATGGGTAATTTCTTGCCTGTCTTCAGATTCTCGCTCAATGTTCGATTCACCACCTCCGAGGCGGGCCCCGTTGATGTTTGATGTGACCAGACTGTTCGGGCCATCCATGACACGGTCATATAGTCCCTGAATTGCGCTGCCAGCTCGACAAAGACTTCGGATGCATCAAAGCCTTCTGGTGTCTCCCCTTCCAGCTCGACAAACATGACTAAGAGGAGTACCAACAAGTCCAGCACGGCGTGATAATCTCGCTCGAGTGTTTCTTGTGATACTCGAAGCAGTGCATTGAGGCCGAAGCGTGCAAGCTGCTTACGAGTGTTAGGCCGACCTTGCTCTTCGTACGCCAAGATATGAATAGCCTGGAGGAAGGTTTCCGTACTGAGATCTTTGATTTCAGTGCCAAGTTCGTCAACAATGATCGCCAGATCTTCATCGGAAACATGCTGGACGAGCTCGCTCTGCGATTCGATCAACTCCATTCGATCGATTACAGTGAGGGACCGGCTCTGCAGCGCATCAGCTTCGAGCTGGCGTTCTACCCCTCGCTGTACGAATGAAGGAAGCCTTCGTCGAAACGAGGACGCAGCGTTCAGCAGACGGGCCACATCAGGTGTGGACCTGTCCAGGGCTCTGGAAAGAGGTCCCTTCAAGGGTTGGGTGCTCGTCAGCGCCGCTGCGTTCAACGTCGTGAGTTCAAGCTCACTGCAAGTTCGGATTGCTGAGACATAGTCGCTCAGCACCAACCAAGGCATTGACGTTTCAGCATCGTACACAAGTGATAGAGACTCCCCTCTGCGCTTGTGTAGATCCTTGACCAAGCCGTAGAATGCCTGCCATTGAGCAGAAACTGCGTCTCCGAAGTTATCGACGTCGGAGGCACCATTTGGAGCCTTTGCTGCAAGCAAAGATACCGCTGCACTAATACGTTCCTTCAACGAGCCTGTACTGGCCGCTTTGCTGGGCCGTTTTCGGTCGATACTCCTAGCGAAGATGTTCAGAGCTGTTTCTAAGGTCGGTACTGTGAACCGTCCTGGATAGAACAAAAAATCAAGCCATTGCCCAGACACGTCGACATCGTCATTGACAGTGTCTTGCTGGTCTGGAAAGGTTGGACTGCGCTTCAGACCTTCTACAGTCAGCGGTCCTGCATCGACTGAAACCCACTCGTGCTTCCAAGTCCTTTCCAAATTGTCGGGTTCGTCATGAAGGTCAAACTTCAGTTGATAGACTCTGCTGCTTGGTCCAGATCTTGCACGAATCCATAGCTCTGTTCCTCTCCAAGTTCCAGCCAAGCCGGGTACAATGTGGAACTCCTCCATGGACCAGACAGTGGTGTCCATAAGCTCGTCAATTGGAGGCACAAATTCGACAAGTGGCTGAACGTCTACAATGCCATTGTGCAAGTCGTCGCCATCTCGTACACCCCAAAACCTGAACTGGTGTTGTTTCGGCGAGTATGTAACGACATGGTAATTGGCGCCTTCGACGCCGCCTGGAATATCAAGGACCGCCATAAGCTTCGATTGCGCAGTTCCAATGGAGTATGAGACATTGATGTTGCCATTGGCTCTTTCCAAAGTGCGGTCTGACTGACCCAGCAAGTCAGTCTGCGCACCCGGCTTCCCTGAAGCGATGTTCCATGCTCGTAGTGTATGGTCTAGGGAGACCGATAGGATGTGCTGTCTATCAGGGGATATCGCGACAGCTGCAGCAGCAGAGACAGCAAAGTCTGCATTATCAAATTTCACCGTCGGCTGCGCCTTCCATGACAAGAGACCGCGGACTGACCAGTTGCTATTTTGGTATCTCGACCCTTCCCACACTTTATTGTCCCTATCCCACAAGAGGCGGCAGATGGCGCCATCATCAAGTGAAACAAGCAGGTCATCTACAGCGAGACTCTCGAGCCTGTACGGAATGCGGCCGCTGAATAGTGCTGGCTCTGCGGTTTTGCACCAGTTACCAATTTCTTGTTCCGAGGCTGCCAAACTTGTGAAGAAGTCGCGGTGAAGAGAAATCGTGTAGAGCTCGTTTGCGGTGGTGATGGCGAAAACCGTAATCGCATCTCGGTCGCTAGGTTCTGCAAACGCGACACAGAATGGACGTAACGGGGACGGAAACTTCAGTAAAAGCGTAAGATTTGCCTCAAAGCCATGACTTGAGTCGTGATCAAGGTCGGCGGCTTGAATCTCGAGAATCTTCCTGTTGTCCAGCACGCGCCAAAGAAACGTTCGAGGGTATTCGTGATGTCGCCGGAAGAACAGCGAGCCATCTGTAGCCAGGTGACGGCGCGTAAACGACTCTTCATCCTGATCGGTAAAATGTTCTGTGATGACGGCG
The DNA here is from genome assembly GCA_028584115.1 of Stagonosporopsis vannaccii. Classification (NCBI taxonomy): domain Eukaryota; kingdom Fungi; phylum Ascomycota; class Dothideomycetes; order Pleosporales; family Didymellaceae; genus Stagonosporopsis; species Stagonosporopsis vannaccii. Next base: position 87,686 of record VWXS01000093.1, on the reverse strand, counting down.
CGCTTTGCAGCAGCGCGCGTGCCAAAAGTCGAGGTGGAGTGCGCCGGGAGTGTGAATGCAACGGTCGAACCAGGGAAGGCAGGCTCAATATTCAGCCGCGCCTCTTTGTAGAGGCAAGCGCCTCCGTTCTTAACCATCTTGTTCGCATACGAGGGTTTTGCTGGCAATGCGCGCGAGCGGTCAAAGTCGTGCGCGGTGGGGCTGCGGTCAACGCGGAGGTGAGCTTCCTGCAAACAAAAGAGCACTCTCGTCGTAGCTTGCGCACAGACTTCAGCTTTCACCACCAGCCAACATTTGGCCAGAAATTGTCAAAGTCACTTGCGATGTAGAATGCAATATACGATTGGAGAAAATTCTTCGAGTTCTTGAAAAGCATATACCCATCAACGCGTTAGCAAAAACGCCACCCAATGCCAAATATGTGAAAGCCGACAGCCGGTAATGGCCACAAACGTAGCTCCGATGGATACGACGATCATCTGTTATTCCTCTCTTCGAGATCCTTTTCCTTGGGATCACCAATTCCATCCTCGTTGATTGCAAACAGGCAATCGCTCTCTGGTAAGCAAGGGCTATCGTAGATCTTGCAAACTCGTGTTTCGCCTCTGCCTTTCCTCAAGCTGAGGCGTGTTGTGCTGGCGTGAGCGATGATGTTTCCTCCAATGGGTTTCTTAGGATCTGGATTGAACATAGCACTTGGTCCACCGTCGACCTGGGCAACAACCTGGTTGGTAATGATGACAGCGATGCCGAACTCATCAGCAAGGCGTTGTAATGTTCGCATGAATTTCGCCAGGTGTGTCTGTCGGCTCGAGAGTTCTCCACGCCCAGAGAAGTCTGTTCGGTACAACGACGTTGCTGAATCGACTATAAGCAGCGAGAATCGTGTTTCAGTCATCATTTGCGCAGCCTGATTGAGCAGCTCGAGCTGGTGGTCGGAGTTGTAAGCGCGTGCGTACGCCACATTGTCCAGCACCTCTTCGCCAGATAGACCAAATCGTTGGGCAACAGCCAGACAACGAACCGGGCGGAAAGTGCCCTCAGTGTCGATGTAGAGACATTTGCCCTCGCCACCACCCATATCGAAAGGTAGCTGACATGTCACTGCCAAAGTATGGCAGATCTGACTTTTTCCCGTTCTGAATTCTCCAAAGATTTCTGTAATAGAGCCTGTTTCGATACCGCCAGCCAACAGTGTGTCCAACTGCTTCGATCCGGTTGTGATTGAAATGAGCTCGCTGCGCCGTTGGTGCATCTCGGTCGCTGTTGTAAAACCCATGGGCACAAGTTTGGATGCTTCAGCAAGTAGTTTGGATGCCTTCTGTTCTGATATTCCCTTAATCTGCTCCAAAGCTCGTCGAGGTCTGCATTTCATTAGCGTAGCCACCAGGCAATTCAACTCTCACTTACGTATAGGCAATCGCCTCGACAGTATTATAGCCGCCTTCCACTACAAGTTTGATGTCGCGTGCAGTCAGACCATTTACGCCCTTTGCCGTCGTTAGCTACCACCATATATCAGATTCCACAGTGCGCACCTCGAGCGCTGAAACGGGTGTAGGGGCTCCGGGGCCTCCCAATTGACTTTCATCGTCAAATTGCTGCTCATCGGTACTCATGTTGACTATAAACTTGATTGCAGGAAGTTGTGGTTGCGCTGAGCAGTGAGGTGGGTAAGGAAGAAGAAGATGCAGAAGCGTGGGCTGAAAGTCGCGTCTTGATTGCCACAGGTGTTTTAGCGCAAACGCGCGATCACATGACCATGACAAATCACCTCCTACTTTGTCCCAAGGCAACAACATCAGTCTTGAGCTAACATTCAGGCTACCCACAAGCAGAGCAGAGAGGGCCAATCCAGGCTCCGGGAAGCAAGATAACCACTGGTACTCGAATCTCAATTTGCTTGAAACCGACCAATCCGGACTTTTTCAAAGCATTCCCACTCAATAGTCTTAGCAGAACATTATGCGGTATTTAACTTTGAATTTATATGTGCTCTGTGGTATCGTAACGTCATAAAATCGATCATTTACTCATCATCCCCGAAGAACACCTTCACAGGCAACCAGGAGTCGCCACAGACCTTGAATCGCTCAGGCAGAGAATCGATAATTTTGACCTCCTCATCAGTCAGCTCCCAGCCGTCAAGCTCGAAGTTGGCCTGAATGCGCTGAGCAGAGACCGACTTGGGGATGACGCTGGATCCACGCTGCAGGCCCCAAACCAGGAGAACCTGCTGGACGGTCTTGCCCTTCTTCTCCGCGAGCTTCTGAAGCTCTTCGTTCTTGTAGAGGGGCGAATCGGTAGAACCAAGGCAGGAGTAGGCGGTGGCGTGAATACCCTTTTCTTTGAGGTAGTTCAAGAGCTTAGGCCTGTTCTTGTAAGCTCGAGCTCGATTGATCAATGATGAATACTTACGAAGGGTTGTTGGGATGAAGTTCAACCTGATTAACAGCAGGCGTTATCTTGAACCTGGAGTCGGCAAATAGCTTCTCGAGGTTCTTGATAGCGAAATTGGAGACACCAATGTTCTTGACACGTCCAGACTCAGGAAGCTTCTGAAGCTCGGCCCAGGTGTCGCGGAAGTCCCAGTCAGGGTAGTGCTTGCTCAGGTCATCTGGGTTGGTGGAGGATGGCCAGTGCTACGCTGGTTAGCATGAACTGACATGGGTCACGAGAACGAGAATCTCAACTTACCATGAGATACAAGTCAACATAGTCGAGACCCAAGCTCTTCAGTGAGCTGTTGATGCCCTCTTCCACTCGCTTGTGCCATGGGTTGTCAAGCTTGGTGGTTACCCAGATCTCTTCACGAGGGACACCAGAATCCTTGATACCCTCGCCGACCTCCTTCTCGTTACCGTAGGCAAGAGCAGTGTCAATATGACGGTAGCCAGACTGGAGAGCGACCTTGACGGCCTCACGAACCTCACCAGGCTTCGACTGCCATGTGCCGAGACCAATGGCGGGAATCTTCGCGCCAGTGTTGAGCGTGAAGTGCTCCTTAGTCCAGTTCTTGGGTGCCATTCTTGCAAGTGTACGAATCATAAAACTGGCAATCGATATATGAGAGATGGTGAAGAATACTGTCGAAAGTGAGAGGGGCCATAGTGTTATTTCTACAGATAGCCCTCCTGACGTCAACTGCGATTTTCGGTCAACGCGCCGAGGAGAACGCGACATTTCCCACCGGGTATTCGCAAGGCTCAACCCTCCACCAATGACCTTGCAATTAGCCCGCAGTGGGCCGCTGAGAGGCAACACGGACCCACCGTTGCGAGCCTCATCTTTGGCGCTAATGGGGAAGGATAGGATGGAGCAGACAACATTTGTGGAATTCATGCAATTCTTCCCCACCATGCCTCCAGAGGAGCCGCTCGTTCGCTCATGCTTCCCATGTACCGCCACAAGATGCAAGAGGAGTCATACGCGTTACTGCGTCCGGCGCTTGGGTGCTATGCTGCCCCACCGAACTGCTATGATTGCTTCCTGTGGTTTAGATCGAGATTAACAGACGCGCCCGCACCACCCACAGGCAGCCCAACTGATTCAGGCAAATTGTTCGACATCAAGGTCTACGCTTTGTAGTCTCTTGTCTAATTGGTAACTGAAGGCTTGATGGTCTTGAGCTCAACTTTTGGGTGCGCCCGGGCTAGGGCCGGCTGGCGGGGCTTAGTCATTGACTTCAGCTCCGCCGCCGAGCTTCCCTGTCCGTAGCTGTACCTCAGTACTTCAACTGCTCTTTGAGCATTCTAGTAAGTCACACGACATGCCCTCCGGCTTTGTTTCTGGTGGTACTGCAGATGCACCAATTGAGCGTGATGACGAGTGGCGACAAGCTCAGCGCGAAATTGAGGAGAAACGAAGGGAGAAAGAGGAGTTAGGAAAGCAGAACGAGGGCAAGAGCCTCTACGAGGTATTGCAGGCGAACAAAGGTGATACAGCACATTGCCTACAACTGATTCGTCACTAAAATGTCAGGTTGACGCTTAAGACGCCAAACAAGAAGCATTCGAGCAAGCTGCCCGCTACAAACTCCACGTAACGCTCAATGACGACGAAGCCGACTATCTCGAGGGAATCTTGGAAGCGAAGCGAAAAGAAGAAGCTACGGTGAAGAAGGAGATCCACGAGCAGTTGGAGGTATTTCGCAGGCAGCAAGAGGAAGCGGAGAGAAAGGCGTTGGAAGAAAACAACAGTGAGGTGCCCGAGGAAACCCAGGTCCAATGGGCTGCGGCAGGGCGGAAGCGCAAGAAAAGCCCTAAGAGCGATTTAATGAAGGGTGTCAAGCTACGAAAGTCCATTCCGGCTGCTGTTCTGCAGCAACCGGCTGTCACACCCGGTGAACAAGAAACGACAGCGGCGCATGCACAGGAACCCACAACTGGACCACCTACCGCTAAGCCAAACACGACATCAGCTGTTTCGTCTACATCGAGAGCCCCGCCTGCACTATCTCTGGGCCTTGGTTACGCGTCATCAGATGATGACGATTAAATGGCTATGTCACTAGAGTTAGCTGTTCAACAAAAGGGTTCAGATACTAAACACAGAATATTAGAAGCACACCGTGGGGCATCGAGCGCGCTCACAAGTCTTGTTGATACCAAGTCATGTCCATGAAGTCAGTCCGTTCAATAAGTTGCGGACGCTCCATGGTTGCATTTGGGGGTGCACCAGTCAGTTGTCCTTATAATCCATCCAACATGCAGCGTAACGAAGTGATGAAAAATAGTCAATCCAATTTGTCATCATGTTTTCCTTGTGGTATCTTTTACATCTACATTACCACAAGCCAGCATTCCCATTATAGTACACCAATCCACCTCACGGCAAACCCATGTAGTCCGGAAAAGAAATAAAATAAATCATATCTCGACCAAAACACCTCATTCCTGACCATCATGCTACTGGCGCCTAGTACCAGCACTTTCCGTTCTTCTTGTCGCAGCCAACAGTGCAGGCCCAGGGGTCAGCAGCACAGCGGCCAGATGTCTTGCAGCAGCACTCGAGCTTGAAGCCAAAGCTGTTCTTGTAGCCAGCGCAGGTCTGGCCGTTCTCGCCGCCGCACTTTCCGTCCTTGGAGACGGCCTTGGTGGGAGTGGGCACTGGAGCTGACGAGGAGGTCGAGGTAGCAGGTTTGACCGAAGAAGAGAGTGTAGTCTGGTAGTCGGGAGTGGGCGTAGTAGCGGATGATTCGGTGGTCGAGGAGGCCTTGTAGTCGCCAGTCGAAGAGGCTACGGGAGTGTTGGTAGACGAGGACTTAGATGTCGAGTTGTCGTCGGCGTAGATAGAGCTAGTTCTGGAGTTTGTTGGTACAATGGTCGAAGAAGAGCTGGATGTATAGACGGAAGAAAGTGTGGATGACTCGTGCTCAGAAGCAGAGGACGTTACGTCTGGGTGAATAGAAGAAACGGTGCTGGAAGAATCGTCTTGCTTGGAGACTGAAGGAGAAACCGAGGGAGAGGCAGAAGAAGATGTGCTGGGCTCGTGCTCCCGGGAGGCGGTAGTAGAGTCAGGGTGAACGGAAGAAATTGTGCTGGATTCATCGCCAGACTTGTCGGTAGAGACTGATGGTGAAGTCGACGAAGAAGGAACCATAGTCGAAGTGACAGAAGGAGTGTGGGCTGCTGAGGAAGAAGTGGAGTCTGTGGAGACGGAGGCCGATGAAGATTGGGCATCCGAAGACGAGACAGAAGAACTTACAGAGCCGCATGTACCCGCAAGAGGGTTGCAACCGGTTCCGCAGTGACCAGTGGAGGCACCGCAGTATCCGTATTGGGAGCAGCACTCAGATTTCACACCTTCGTGGACAAATCCGATGCAGGTGAACCCGGTGGATTTACCGCAAGTTCCATCAACAGAGGTTTTTAACGCAGCAGTGGGCTGAGGAGCGGCAGACGAAGTGGGAGCAGAGCTGGGGTTAGCATTAGTGCCGCAGGTGCCGAAGAGACTGTTGCAGCCAGTTCCGCAGTGGTCGGTCTATTTTAATGTCAGTAAAACAAATATCATGGCCTTTGGTTCGAGTATGCCTTACGGATTTTCCACACCATCCGTATTGGGAACAGCAGTTTCCAAAGCTTGATCCAGAGCAGATCTGGTTCTTGCCCTGGGGACCGCAGCTTCCATCCGTGGAGACTACGCCTGTGGGGGTAGATGTGGGACCAGTGGATGCACGAGTAGACGAGGGGGCAGGGGTACCAGGGGTGGAGTCACGGTACCAGTTGGCCACAGGCTCGTTCATGCACTCACCCATGGTAACACCCTTGAAACCACGTGCTTGGAGAGTCTCGATCATGGTGACAGTAAGGTTGAGAGCGGTGAGCTCGTGGATGTCGTGGGCGATGGCAAGCTTGCTCTGAGTAGCTGGGTTGGCGGGGTTGACAGCGTTGCGGAAATTGTTCTTAGCGACCTCAATTTTCTCGCGGGTGAGCTGGTTGTAGTCATCAGTGTCCAAGTCGAAGTACGAGATGACGTATCCGAGGTTCGCGAGGACGTTCTGGCAGACAGCATTGCAAGACGAGTACGGAGGGCGCATGTACGTCGGGTACTTGCCAATAATGTTGCGGATGGCCATCTCGTTCTTCACCATCTGATCGTAAACCTGTGCCTCAGTGATTTTGGAAAGATCCTGGTGAGACCAAGTGTGGGAAGCAACTTGATGGCCCTCGGCAACCATGCGTCGAATGACAGCACTCCACTTCTCATCAATGGCACCCTTGCCAATGTTGATACCAGTGACGAAGAAGGTAGCCTTGAAACCGGCAGCAGCGAACTTGTTCAGGACCTCGTCAGTGTAAATGTACGGGCCGTCATCGTAAGTGATGGCAACGGTTCCAGGCTTGCGGCACGCATAGATACCAGCACCGCCGTAGTTGACGTTACCCTTCTTGGGACGGGCATCGTTGCGAGTAGTGGCACCAGCAGGGGTCTTGTTGGCATCGCAGGCGGGGCCGAATTCAAACAAACAGTCGGGAGCGTTGCAGTGATCCGGGGTGTTTCCGCAGTATCCCTGTTATCCAGTGAGCATGCGTCGATCAATATGGATCTACAATTGGACATACAGCACCAGAGCAGCAATAGCCTGCAGCACACCTGGCGTTGCCGAAGCTAGGTCCACAGCGGTTGTTGGCATCACCACCCTGACGAGCGTGAAGGTAGTGAGGGCCCTGAGCAGCCGCGGCACGAGCAGCACGAGGAGAGGGTGTCCTGATCTTGATGTCGCCGGGCAGGCCAAAGAGCTTAGGAGCTCCCTGAATGCCACCGTGAGCGGCAACAAGGGATGCCACGGACGACGCAGCGAGCAGCTCGTAGAAACGCATTATTACGTCGTAAAAGTTCGATACAACAGTTTCTCAAATAATTGGACGGTTCGAGAAGCGAGTGTGGTTGTCGACTTCAATTAGGAATTAAACACGGTATAGTAAAACGAATGACTGTCGCTACAGACGAGCAATTGACGCGCAGAACGGGTGAGAGCAAAGTCAACAGGCGATACCTATACTTATACCGATGAAACGGCATCAGGAGCGACAAGGCGAGGCGTGGCGCACCTGGCTCAAGCCATGGCCGTCCGCTAACTAATCGTAGCCAGCGCACCATATCAGCAGCCAAGATCGCTCGCCTGGAGAGAGCTCATTGAATACGAGGGATTAGAGCGGGGGCCTCCATATAATTATTATCCCAGGTGAAAGAACTGCGACATTGCTTTCTCTTGACCTCGAAATGCTGTGCTTTGTGTCTTTTGATCGTGGTCGCCTTTGTCTGCTGGTATCTCTCTTTGAGCATGGCAAGAGTAACCACACCAAAAGAACAACAGCGGAGAATATACAAGGCACAGAGGCCAAAAGGGGGGAGGAATCCCCAACCCGCCTTACGAGGGCCAAGACGTTAAGGCATGGCGGACTAAAAATATGAACCGACGTCGCCCACGCTTCCGCGTCGCGCAAGAGCCGAAGAAGCAAGATCGCCGCGCCTGCCAAGAGCAAATCAAGGCGGCTTGTCCGCCAACACGTTTGCATTTTTGCGTGCAATGGCTCGAGTTGGCGGGAGCCCGATGCACTTGGTTGGTAAGAATTCCCTTCAGCGCCGTCATTCGCAAACGAAACCGTCATTCGGCTTTCAACCCGCGCGGGAGATGCACATTGGTACTGCAGACCCCTGACATCTAGCTGTTGATGGGCCGCTGGGCTTGGCTGGCGTGAAGGCAGCATCGTGATGCGCCTCAGCAGGGCCACAGGGTTTTTTTGTGAATATGCGTGGCCACGAGCGACAGGTGACACGGCTTGCAGGCTTGGCTCTAGAAGGTGAGAATGACACCTGCCTGTGTTAGCGATCGCATGCAAGTCATTCTCCCCTGCGCCGAATTTTGGATGAGGGCGTTTGAGGGAGCGAGAGTTGAAGGTACCGGCGTTGCGGGCGGTAAACGGGCAAGCTCATCCTCTTGGCAACATTGGCCAAGCTAATCCATGTGGAGATGAAGGTCAATAGGGGCTGTTAGAGCAAAATGGTTCCGAGAATCCGATGCCTGCGTTACCAAGAAGCCGACGTTTGAGCAATCGCTTAGCATCGAATGATGTTCACCCTCAGATGGAAGTATCGCTGCGTCCAATAAATTGCCTTCTGCAAGCGATGAACCCTTGTACAATGTTCTCGCGCTGAAATCGTGGCTCCACTGTGACACGCCATGATCATGGGAGCCAGCTGCAAGTCTTCCAAGACACAAATGCGTAAGCGACGTCAATGTGCGCATTGTTGAGCACACAAGAGGCACCGCGAGATTTTCGAAATAAGCCTGCGTGTAGTGCAACGCTCGCGGATCGCCGAAATTAGTAACGTGAGAAGCGTGGCGCAAGGATTTTGCTTGAACCACAAATGCACGTTCGCCACATTTCTAAGCTCGAAGCGAGTCGCGGGGTACCGGCGTCTGGCCTCTCTACCTCTGCCGCATACTGGAAAAGTCACACAGCTCGTATTGCAGTGCATCCACCGGTCAACAGCCTCGTGTTGCGACCCTTCATGTAGTCAGGCGTACCAGGCCGTGCAGACTCCAAGGCGGCTCACGAAAACAATATGTCAGTGATTTAATTGAAAGGTGGGTATCATAGAGTGAGATGTAACATCAAGCTCAGCTGTACATGCATTGGCAGCGGGTACAGTTCAGCAACCATCAACATTATTTCTTCATCGTTCGCAGCAATGGAGCAATTCTTGCCCGCTTGCTGAGCCCCACGCGATAACCCATTTTCCCCCTGTTGCTCGGAAGCTGCTCTCGAGGCGCGGCCTTCTTCACGCGTTCTGGCGTGATAGGCTCTACTTCAGGGCGGTCTGGAAGAAATGCAGGCTCGGGCGTCCTCCCCCGAGCGATTGCTGTATCGCCGGATTCGAGGCTTCGGAAACCGTGTCCTGAATTCGTGCGATTTGTGTTTGTCTCCAAATCCTCCTCTTGGCGTTGCACTGTAGGATGCATGTTCGTAGCCGAGGAGAGCTCACAGACTTTGATTTGCCCTTTTAGACCCTCATCTTTGCCTTCTTGCATGGGAGCCGTAGACGCAGGATCCTTGGTGGCCTTTCTGGGACGACCTCGGCCTCGCTTCTTCTCCACCTTCGCTGACTTTACAGCATCTACAGGTGACATTGGCTGAGGTTGATCTAACGCTGTTTTCCTGCGTTTGAATCCCTTTTGAGCTTGCTCTCCAGTAGGCGCAGGCGACTTTGCCGGTATAATTACCTGTACCGTTGATGGAGTCTTGACTTCAACAGAGGTGGCGATGTTTGTTCCCGCGGTAGTTAAATGTGGTTCAATAAGTTCTGGTACAGCATCGATATCTGTAGCCCCCATCTGTTTGACATCAAAGTCACTCTCCTGAAATCCGTCATCATGTACAGGGGTGTCGATAAATGATGTTGGTCGGTTTCTGGTTACTTCTGACATCTGTGAAGTTTGAGGAACGAGTTCGTCATCACCAACACGGTTGGTGATGAGCCAATCAACAGTCTGCGTGACGTCACCGTTGTTCTTCTGTAGCATTTTCGCATTTGTTGATGGCGTAAAACCGATGTCGCATATCTGACGAATTCTGTTCGGTGTTGAGAGCGAATCTGCAAGGCTTGCAGTCGTAGGAGTTGACTTGGCACGTTTCTCCCCCTTCGTGGCCTTCTCGGGCCTGACAGAGTAGTCGATTGCTTCTGCTGGGCCGAACTTCAAGGATCGTGAACGACTCGGACGCGGCTTGTACCTGCAGGCGGAACATTAGTCCCATACCACGAACCATAAATACGCAAGCTAGGCCTACTGTTCCTTGGGTATATCCAAGTCCGCCACGTCATCCTCTGAAGTATATTTGGGCCTGGAGCATTTGCCCTTCCTGTGGAACTTATGGGTTGAATTCGTTACTTCGCCTTGGTCACAGTGTTCTAAAGCAGTGGACGAGGTGGTCTGCGAAATATGTGGTGCTTGCGTCGAAGACTCTGGCTGCTCCACAGTGGTTGTTGACGACTTCAGGTATTCTGACCACGGTATTGAAGCTACTGGTTCGAATGGAGCACCGCCAGTGTCAATATCAGATCCCAGAAAAGCTGGAGCATGGAGTCCTTCCATCATACGCTGCTGGGTCAGAGTCGCATACGGAACCGTACTCGAGGGCTTGGGGAACATGATGTTTGGATCATGCTGAGCATATGCGTCGCGTATGGTCCCGTCCAGCACCCATTCCACTCCAGTAGTCGTCTCGGTAGATTGAGGTATATGACCAATGAGGCCGTGATTCTGCTGCTGGCTAGGTGGCCAGCTTTCGAGGATATCAGTCAACACTGCTTGATCAGTGAGAAAGGGTGTTCGAAAATATTCGTTTGCGATAATTTTCGTTTCAGTCCTGGCTGATGCGTTTTCTTTGTTGTTATTGACCTCGACTGAGGTTAGCGTTTGGCCGTCGTGCACAAGGGACTGGGACTGCAGATGTGCCCGGTGAGCTGCTTCAATTTGTCTTCGTAGGGCTTCTGCTCAGCCACAGTAAGCAGATTGAAAATGCCTTTGCTTCTCAAATTTACCTGTTGAGGAAGTATTCCCAGTGGAATGATTATGTGACGCGTGTCTTCCTGCTTGGTGTTCTTCTGGGACCAGTTCATTGTCCAACTCATCATCCGAGTCCTGAATCACCCGAGCCATGGTGCCTCATACCTAGTAGGCACTTTCGGCGGAGCGTTGTTGTTTGCCAAAGTAGCAATCGTGAAGGTCTATGTCCATTGGCCAGACACGTTGACGCGTTGTCACATGGCCACTGCAGGATAGCCTTTCTGTTTTGGGTTGGCGTGCAAGCAACGAAGCAGCCGCGTATTTCCAACAGTCTGCATCATCGTTCACAGACAGACACCATGGATAAATTTGGGCCATCCAACGACAGTCCGCGCAGTGGGACCCCAGGTAATGGGCGCTTTGCTTCGCAGGCGGCTACTGCAGAGGACCTGCTCAAAGCGCAAACCGTTGGTCTTGTGAACCTCGATGACTATCGAAAGAGGCGCGCAGAGGCCATAGAACTCAAAGAACGAGGGAGCCCTGCCGTGAGCTCCGGAACAGACACACCACTAGAAGGGTATGGTCTACGATTGCACATACGGGATGAGCATACTGATTTGCCAAGTACAGAGCATCAACACCGAAGCCAGCGTTTAAGAAGAAGCGCAAAATAGCTGCCAAGGGCAAATTGTCTTTTGGGATAGACGAAGACGAAGAGACCGACTCATCCGCGTCGAAAGCACCCACACCATCCAGAAGTCCTGCCGCCGGGGCGTCTGCCGCAAGCTCCGATGCAGAGGACAAAGCTATTAAGAAGAAAAGGCTGTGTGCAAACACAAGCATCGGTATGAAGCCGCGGGTTATGACGAAGTCGGCTCTCCAACGCGAAGCAACGCAGGCGGAACTTGCGCGACAAGACTTCTTAAGAATGCGAGAGAGCGTCAAGGCGACAGAAGTTGTAGTTCCTTTCGTATTCTACGACGGCACTAATGTACCAGGAGGGCTGTGCAGGGTCAAGAAGGGCGATCACATCTGGCTGTTCCTCGACAAGGCGAGGAAAGTGGGCGCCGAGTTGGGTGTTGGTGGTGACAACAGTCGGAGGAATTGGGCTAGAGTGAGTGTAGATGATTTGATGCTCGTCCGAGGAGAAGTTATCCTTCCTCATGTAAGTTACCGCATTTTGTCATGTCACTCAGAGCCGAGCTAACATGATTCTAGCATTACGAGTTTTATCATTTCTTGTTCAGCAGTGCCACAGGATTCAGCGGCCCCATATTCGATTGGTCTGCACAGCCTACAAAAGCCACCCCCGCGAACGACATTGACAGTGGGAAAGTCAATATGGACGAGTACGATCCGCTGAATCCTAAGAAGAACGAGGATAAGGTCCTGCGGCTTCCGGACCAAGAACTCGAGGGCTACAGCGATGATCCTTCAATAACGAAGGTTGTAGACCGCCGATGGTATGAGAAGAACAAGCACATTTTTCCGGCAAGCATATGGGAAGAATATAGCCCCGACAAGACTCTCACGAAAGCTGGACGAAAGGATGCTGAGGGTAACAGGTTCTTTTTTGCTTGAAGGTGAGACTTATAATAGATATCGTGAGACACGGTAGGGCGATTATGAAACCAACATCATGGATCACTGAAGGTGCACGCTTAGCTGGCAACGCTTGGTAGCCGTTCCTTAAGGGAATCTGCATGTTTTCTTGAAATGACCCCGCACTTCCCGTGCGTGCTGCACCAAAAGCAGTCCGGGAGGTTTACCAGTCTTTCGCACAGTATGATCGACTGTTTAGCCAATATTAAGGTCAAGCCACCATCCACACTAGAATGTCTGCGTGATAATCAGGGTCTGAAGCGGTGTGACCACCTCTAAATAATGAGGCAGTGGTAGACGAAGTGCTCGATCTAAAGAGGCTAAATAGGTCGCGTGAGCAATCCCCTTTGCTGGACTTCCCTGTTGCTATGCAAGCACAAGACTGGGAAGGAGCATAGGAAATTCGCGGCTGTGTTGTGCAGCGAACACCACGGCACTGGGTGTCGACCACCTCTTGCACATGATGCCCGTGCTGCCCTCTACACGTCCAGATTCTGCGACAGCATGCGTCTATCATCCTGCACGATACCAAAAGCTGACAGGTGCATGATTTTGTCGACCGCGATATGGTTTTCGCCGCTGCCAGCCGGCTGCCGTGACGCAAACCCCGTGATTCGGCTTGCCATAGCGACATGCCTGCCGACGCGGTCCGACAAAGTCTGCAAGCCCTCGCAGCTTTGACTCGTGGAGCGGTGAAACGCAAGGATAGACATATAATAAGAGTGGCCCTGCTTGGCTGCGACAAGACAAAGACTGGCTGTCGTCATCGGTCCCCGGACGTTGCGACTGCGCCGTGTAGCTATCATCGTCGACACCATCTTTCCGGCACAAGCATCACAATCACACTTCCCAGCGAACGGACCCGCTCCTGTGTGCTTCCCCTTGCTTCAGGCTGCTGTTGCTTTCACATTTGACAGTCCATTTAACCATGTTACAGGAACGGTCTGCGCGAGCGTCATCTCATCCAATGGGATCCAGCGACTCGTGCACACCTTGAATCACCAGCGTTCAACGCGTCAACTTTCAGGGTTTGGTTCGTTCGCGGAACTGTACCGACCCGTTGTGTAGTCGCCTATTTCTTGCGACTCGCCTGCGCTCAAACCTTGAGGCCGTTGGGCTTTGCTCAGGTCTATCGTTGCCTGTTCCTTTGGCGACCAACACAAGCAACCGACATGAAGTTTGGACACGATCTACCGCGTAATCAAGTCCCTGAGTGGGCTTCATCCTATATCAATTACAAGGGCTTGAAAAGACTGATCAAGACCGCCTCTGAGGCTTTGAAGCATGGGTTAGAACCCGATCTTGCTGGTAAGTGTATCGATCGACATCCCAGCTTGCGACTTTGCAGCCAGCGATATGATTCAAGAGGACTTGTAAAATCATGTTTCCTGACCGTCTAGCTGGCCAGCTCAGTACTGCTCACCTGCCTGGCGACAATTGAGTTTGCTGACGTGGAATCGTAGAATTCTTTTTCTCCCTCGATCGTAATCTCGAAGACGTAGACGCCTTCTACAATCGCAAGTACGCAGAATACTCTCGTCGTTTGAGACTTTTGCAAAGTCGTTATGGACGGATAGCACAAATGCCAGAAGGCATTGACAAAGATGAAGCACAAGATCTCATGGATGCATTGTTGGAGCTGCGAAGCCAATTGCGCAAGCTTCAGTGGTATGGCGAAGTCAATAGAAAGGGTTTCGTCAAAATCACGAAGAAGTTGGACAAGAAAATACCAACTTCGTGCACACAGGAGAGGTACTTAGTAGCGCGAGTCAACCCAAAACCGTTCACACGCAATATTGCCTTGAACCAGGATATGAGAACAGTCAATGAGTGGCTGTCCGGACTGGGCGATATCAAGACTTTCGATGATAGCGGTTCCACATACTCAGCAGCATCTTTGGGGCGGGTCCCTGGCCGCTCGCTGAACCTTCCCTCGGCTCTGCTAGACGCTGTGGAAGACGCGATTCGCGGCGATCGTGCCGAGGATGTTGGCAGCCTTCTCCATGAAGCAGTCTTCAACAACGAACCAACCAGTCTAGCTTTTCAGCAGGCACTCTTGAACTTTCTCCAGCGCGCCATCTCCCACCGAGCTAAGTCATGCATCTCGAGGCTTCTACGGGACATTACAACCCTGGAAGAAGAAGATGACATAAACAAGCGCAACGTCATCCACCGTCTTGTAATCAGCATTGGTCGCTCCAAAACTGGCGAGACGTTGGATGGCGAAGCGCGTCTTCCACAAAGTCTGCTGGATGCAAGGAACTTCATTGTTCCAGCCACAGCACCCAATAGACAACCGCGACCTTGTACTAACACAGAGGAAGAGTCTGCGAAGCTTTTGAGTGCAAATGACGACTCGGTACAGCTGCTGGTCTACCTTCTTGACCAGCTCCAACCACATCAGCGCACTGCCCTCAAGTCACGCGATGCTTTTGGACGCCTACCCCTTCACTATGCTGCAGGATACGGTTTTGTCGTTATCTGTCAAGTCGTTATAAAACATATGCAGGACTGGGGCCAGTTTGATGTCAGTCAAGGTATTGACGCGCAGTATTGGCAGGACGCCGAGGGTGATGCACCCCTCCATCTCAGCGTAAAGGGAGGCCACCCACTAACCACCAAGGCGCTCCTTGAAGCTGAGGATTGGCGCGGCTCAAGCGAGGCAAAAATCACCTCCAGGAAGACTATCTCTCAATCTGGAGAAGCGCTAGCTTTAGCGACGAAGTCGAACTTTGTGGCCATTGTCAAGTTACTGGTGCACGCGGGCGTGAACGTCAACTATCAGAACAAACAAGGAGAGACGGCCTTGCACGTTGCTGCACAGTACGGACACGTCGAGTGTGCACAGGCCTTACTGGAGGCTTCCAACGTCAATAAGATCGATCTTGACGTTCCTGAGAACACATTCGCATGGACTCCATTATTCAATGCCTGTGTCGACAATCATCTCCCAGTCGTTGAGCTTCTGGCCACTGCTGGAGCAGATTTGCAACGTTATGATAATTCTGGTTGGACAGCGAAGGAACAAGCCGCTCTTCGAGGCCACATGAAGATTGCCCATTATCTTGCAGAGCTCTGCCCTACTGCCGGTTCTCCACCACAAGCCACAGCGGATAACAGGATCGCTCGAGCCGGCTCGCCCCCGCAGTCCTCTCTTGACGAAAAGACATCTAAGAACATGGCCCGCGAAGCTACGCAGGTCGCGCAAAAGGCACCAGAGCCTGTGAAAAGTTTTGGACATCGGTACTTGTCCAATGAGACCATGATATTGGTCAGTCTGGGCTCGATGGATATGCGAAAATCCGTTCCGGCTGTTGCGCTGGACGATATACCCATGGCCGACGCACACATTACCCAGCTCGACACTGCTTTATCGGTTTTTGTATCGGCTTCGGGTGCTACAGGTGAAACTTACCCCATCGATTTGCCTGTACAGGATATTGCTACAGAACCGATCACGTTCATGACCAAAGACGTCAGCAAGGTTCGATTACTCTTCGACATTTGCCCAACTTACGCAGGATCGAAAGATAGCATCGTTGGGCGCGGCGTTGCTCTGCTCTCTACTATCAAGACCCACATCGGTTCCAAGCGCATTCCCCTACAAGGAGACGTTAAAGTCCCAATCATGGCAGCCTCAACTCTACAGGTTATCGGCACTGTGAACTTCAACTTTCTGGTGATCACACCGTTCCAGCATCCAAACATGTCCATTACAGAAGAGCATACCTACTGGAAGAAGATGGCCTCAACTATGGTCATTGGCCATCGTGGCCTTGGAAAGAACACTGACAAACAAAGGACGTTGCAGCTTGGCGAGAACACGATCCAATCCTTTATTTCGGCTGCGAACTTGGGAGCTGAGTATGTCGAGTTCGATGTTCAGTTGACCAAAGATCTTGTACCTGTCATCTATCATGACTTTTTAGTCAGCGAGACGGGAATCGATGCTCCGGTGCATACACTCACGTTGGATCAGTTTTTACACATTGGTGAAGGCCAGAAGCCACGATCATCCCGCTCTGGTTCTCCCGATAACGTCACTCCTGTCAACGCGATACTCGAAGGGGAAGAGCCACGTCCCAACCCCAAGAGGCTGCGGTCTTATTCCGTGGATTTCTCGACTCAGCGTAACATTCACACTGAGCGTCAAGACGAGCTCAAGGAACGCATGAAGTACACCCGTGACTACATTAAGAAAGGTTACAAAGGCAACAGCCGTGCCATCTCTATCGGTTCGGATTTCACTACACTCGAACGCATGTTCAAGAGCAAGGACATACCAGCATCTGTCGGGTTCAACATCGAGATGAAATATCCCATGCTCCACGAGTCCGAGGAGGAAGAGATGGACCAATACGCTGTAGAGCTGAACTCTTTCGTCGACACGGTCTTGCAGGTCGTGTATGACCATTCAAATAAGCGCAGGATAGTGTTTTCTTCATTCAACCCCGACGTATGCCTCATGCTGTCTTTCAAGCAGCCCTCAATCCCTGTTTTGTTCCTCACCGACGCTGGGACATCAGAAGTGGGAGACAAGCGAGCAGCTAGCTTGCAGGAAGCTATCCGATTTGCCAGTCGATGGAATTTGCTGGGCATCGTTAGTGCTGCAGACCCTCTTGTCATGTGTCCGAGATTTATACGAATGGTCAAAGAGAACGGTCTTGTATGCATGACCTACGGTGTGCTCAATAACGATCCCAAGCACGTTCGTGTAAGTAACGAGACTTCGCTCCTACTAAATGAATATTCTAATGATGATATAGTTACAAGAAAAAGAGGGCATTGATGCTGTCATCGTCGACAGTGTCCTCAGCATTCGACAAGGTCTCCAAGCGCCGGGCGAGACCAAGATCGACGCCATTAATGGTGCCCCGCTTCCAATTCATCCCCCGCCTATTCCAGTCATCAACGAGGGCAACGAATACGTACCATCAGTTCAACTCAACGGACATGCTTAGATAGGCTAGATATAGAGCGTTGGATAGGGAGCTAGCATTTGCTTGTATTGCATCGTGTCGGCGTTTGGTTGTCCCTCAACGGACTATGAGCATTTCAAGGCAAGCTATGTCATCCTCATCACTCAGGTAAAGATGTTTTCTCCTTAGAAAACACAATCTGTAATATGTCCTGCAACGGTGTCCCGCATTCTACTTGTAGACGCACATGCGTCTGTACATGGACTTTTTTGCGCCTTTACCCCATATAATAGCGTCCCTTGGCCCAAAGCACCGAGCAACGGGTGTGCGTGCATTAACGCGGCTAGACACGCTCAGCCATCATGTTCCGAATGTCTGCGGCGCCACTTTCCTCCCACCCGTGTTCCTCTACAGTGCTAATAATCAACCTCTTGTGCTTAGCGCTCCTGGGCAGCAGCCTGACTTCAAACGGGGTTGGTCTACCGATAACGCCTCCCTGAAATCCATGCGTCAGCTCAACCGCTCTACCCTTATCGTCGACGCCGGGCTTGATGTCAAAAACTGTAAGCGACTGTGCCATAATCAGGAAAAGACTAGCATCAGCAAACAAGTATCCCGGGCATCTCCTCCTACCGAATCCAAATGTCACTTGGGTCGCGAATGGCTCCTTGTACGGCTCCTCAAATCTCTCGGGCTTGAACGTCTCAGGGTCATGGTACACTGCTTTGTCGCGTGTGAACCACCATATGGCCGGCATCAATAGTGCACCCTTGGGAATGCGGTATCCGGCGACACTGTCCTCTTTATCGGTGCGGTGAGGCAAGCCCATAGGAGCTACTGGATGCCAACGCTGTGCTTCTTCAACGATGAGCGAGATGTATGGAAGCTTTGCACGATCAACAAACGTCGGTAGACGGGTTGGTTCGGGCCCTAGGAGGCCATCGAGCTCGGCATGCGCTTTGGCTTGGACGGTGGGATGCATGGCCATTGCAAGAAAGAAGGACTGCATCGTGCTCACGGTAGTATCTGCACCTAAATTTCACGTCAGTATCCAGAACTATCGCGATCGAATGTGCATACATACCTCCAGTGTAAAGTGAGGCTGCTGCGAGCTTAATTAGGTCAGTCTTTGCCGTGCTTGGGTCGCCTTTCTCTTCGTCGCGCTGGGCGAGCACTTTTGAGACGAAGCAAGGCTCGTTATTGTCGTTCTTTTGGAGTCTTGCATATTCAAAAGGAATATTGATTACATTAGTCATAGTCCGATTCCATGATTTTGCCGTCTGCTTCCACTCTGTGCCAGGAAGCCACTCTGGTAGGTAGCGCAGCGCTGGTAATAGGTCCACTGCCCACTTGCCCGGTATGCATGCCTGAGAAAACTGCTCCATGACTTCGTCTACGAGGTCGACTAGAGGGTCGGCACCATGAGCCTCAGTGGTGTATCCGTACGTCGTCTTCAAGATTAACTCTGCTGCTTCGCTGGCTGGATGTCAACATGCATTGATCTAAGGACGACGAAGTTATTGAAGCTCACGTTTGTATATGTTGAAGCAGGTCCTGACCATTGTCTCTGTTCGCGCGCCACAGGAACCGAGCCACGACACGTTCCTGCAAAGGCCAGTACCTCGATACCAAGTTCTTCGTTCCGACCTGCTGAAAGAGGTATTTTCGCTGCGTTCGGAATGAGACGTTATTCTGCTGTGCTCCCACGACATCCTCCCAGCCACAGGAGTAAACGAAAGGCATGACTGGCCTTCCGGAGTGGATCGCGGCTCGTTTATCCATGAGCTCGGAAGCCATTTCCTTGTCATGAATAATGATCATTGTCTGACCCAGGACATTGAGCGAAATGATGGGTCCATGTCTTTCCTTTAGCTTAAGCCAGTGAAGGAACTCTATACCGTTAGCAGGCGGTAGATCTTTGACATTCCCGATCAGAGGTAAGCCTTTGGGGCCTGGAGGCAAAGGAAGTCTTTTCGTTCGGCTCTTCACAACCAGCTGGTTGAGGACATACAGGACGATTGCTATGAGCGACCCCACAACCAAGAACTCGACAGCCATTGTGGTTCGGTGAATTGCAGGGAAGCAGGACACAAAAACTACAGTTCTCCTTATTCTTATACATACATCGTGCGGTTTAATTCTCGTAGCCGCATCGTCTCAACAGCAACGGTCAGCAGCCTCAAGAGAGCGCAGCCAAGATGAAAATCGTGGTTATACGAGACACAAGATCGAGCTCCTTGACCATAGAGAAGTTGCAGGGATGCCACTCTTGACGCAGTAAGCATGGCTGCCCGTGTCGGAAACGTAAGGCTTATGTGAGGTTAGGCCGTCTATCCTATTATGGAACAGCCTGATGCACATGATCACGGAAAGTGATAAGTCACTGCTCGAGACATATGTTGGAATGTAGACATTCTCTGTCCCAATTTGGTGATGTCGGAGAAGAAGGGCTACCCAGACCAGCTTTCAAGTGGGGCCCCGCACATCAGCCTTGTGCGGGGGTTCGGCCGGAGTTCATTTACCACCCATATTGCACCGATCGCCAAACTCAATAAGCATTTGGCATTAAGTGACGTTTGCTTGTATCACCGACCATGGAATTTAGCACGGAAGAATCGCTGACGGTCTCCAAGCGGTTAGATCTCCACCAAATTTGAGAGATGATCATACTCTTGCTGACAGCGCTCAACAGGGCCCAAATTGCCACAAATCAAGCTATGGCAGCGATTGCAAATGCTACACTATCATCTAAAGCATTGGAGGCAAAGTAAGGACCCTGGTAGATGGGAATGGCAATTGCTGATGGCTGAAGGCTCCAAAGACTGAAACAACAGTTCCAAGATTGCGAAAATGAGTTACGAGCTGCTCGGACGTATGTCTTTCAGAGGCCCAAGCACGACCTTGCTGATCGAGAGTAGTGCAGAAGAAACCGCATACATGATCTATGCCCAAACAGTCTCGAAGGAATTTACTGAGGCATTCTTGCTCGCTCTTCCACGAGAACTCCGCGACCACGTGTACACCTATCTCTGGGATGACGAGGATATCATTCGTCAGACGAAGCGTTCTGTTCGTGAGTACGCGTGGAGCTATAGGATGCCTGAGTTTTGCGCTCCACCCTACGTCCACCCGGATCATGTTGGCTGTATCGTTGCCGAGGAGCTGGCGCTAAGCATCTATAAGAGAGCTTTTGGCACAAAGCTCACTGTTACAGTCAGCGCCGGACACATTCACAAGTTTCTCGCCGCCAACCCATTACGGAGTAACCTTAAGCCTGCTGATTGTATTCGAGCCCTGAATATCGAGTGGTATCCAAATGAGTACTCTGACAAAGATGTCGCACGTTCTTACCGAGACCTGGCGATGTACAATTTTCCGCACCCTATTCCTGTCAGACTTATCCTGGGTAAATTCGCAAGCGCGATGGATGGCAATACAATCCAATCAGTAACATTGGCGAGTCAACTCCGTATCTTCAAACCCGCATACGATGCGTTGGTGGGAAGAAACTGCCCTGTCGTGATTGAATCACTTGCTGGACATGAGGCTGAGGTGGAGTTTTTACGAGATAGCGATACTGTTCCCTGATAAGCCCGGCAAACCCAGGTTGACAGTAATAGCTGGATCTATCCTGTGGAACGTTTAGTATCATTGGAGCTTGATGCGTACGACAAGATTGCGGGTACATAGAGCGCGGCATTTTGTTACCTAAGTTGACGTCCATGGAAGTGGCATCACAATGTTAGCCAGGATTACTGTCTGCAATCAAGATAAATGTGGAAGCTGCAAATGAGGGGCCTCGGGAACATGACATTGCATGCAGGAGCTGACATCACGTGGTTCGCTTATGCTCCACCCGCACCTGCAATCTCAACGGTGACACGTCGCTGCCGGTCTCCCGGGAGGGTTCTTCTTGGATTCATGATCACAACATAGATCAAGGGCTGCGATCTATGGCCGACAGTACGACATGCTCAACCACGAAAGGTATGCCGTAATGGCTTCGGCGACCTCAGATTGTGCAGCAAGCCTACTCCTTAGTTGACATATGAGCATAGATTTCTTGGACGTTTTTTTGCTAACCCTTGCTTCTGCTAGAATTTCAGCACTAGGCTGAGCTGCTGCACAACTTACGCTTTTTATAGCGCTACACTGACTTGAGGGTCTTGTAGCTCAAGCAAGTGCGGCTATGCTCGATCGTTGAACCTTGTTCGTAAACAGCTTCAGTGAAGCATAAAGGCAGACTTCGCGGCGAGTTCTATGTTGGTAGGCTGGCATCGCCGACAGAATGATGCCATGCTCGTAGGGTCTCCATATCTGTGCAATTGCCTCACGCTTGCGCATTCCATTTCACCTTGTGAACCTGTTGAAAATCAGCCCCCACATAAGGGCGAACACCGCAGCTTTCACCTCAGCTGACACACGTGAAGCGTCATATGAGTCGATGGAATTCGTAGCGGAAGCGCAAAGGCCAAGGGGACTGCGCTTACAGCTGCTGCTGTAAAAACGCCTGAGGGTGTTTGAATAATCATAAACCTCGGGTGTCGGCATGTATCTTGTTGGCAGTGGAAGGCTTCCAGCTTGATATCACGATATGCGCGTTGCGATACACAAAACCCCGCAGAAATAGCGCCAGCGAATCAGACAAGAGAAGGACCTTGTGCGCACCTGAGCCCAGGTAAGCTACACTGACGTTTACCTTGCTGCGCGAGAACGGGCCTACATGGTCCAGTGGATCCCCAATCTCGTCTCCGCCTCTCGGCTCAGCCCCTTCAGCTCCTCATTTGAGGCGAACGCGGTCAGATTTGGACAAAAGCCTGACATGCCGGCCGGTGGTCTCACTTGCTTAACACTCTTCTCAACATGGCCCTGCGATTCTTGCTACTCAGTGCAATATTAGGAAACACAATTGCACAGCAAAATGTTGGAGACCCTATTAATGACTTCTGTCGTCGTCACCAACAGCAAACATGCATAATCGACTCTAGGTTGTACATAGACGGCGGTAAGGTGTACTATGGAGGATCCGTGGACAACGGTACCACCGCGGTGCAGAGTAGGTGAATGGAACGCAATGATTGCATTTGGCTTATTGGCTCAGACACTCGACTACTGTGGGAGAATGTCTTGGACACCCAGAACGATTACAAGTTTCCCGCCCAGTATAATAACCTGACTAAGGTACGTACCTTCTAAGGATGTTCGTAGCCTTGCTCCTGAGCTATCGCAGACTAACGATCCGTTTAGAATCCCGAGGTCCCATCTGTGAGTGGTGGTGTCCTATGGCCTGACTCTACCAACAAATTGTTCTATTTGTTTGGTGGTGAATATGATAGCGCGAACGACGTAGAGCCATTCACCACCCTGTGGCTTTACGACATCTTGTATAATACCTGGAATCGCTCAAGCGCTTCTGACGGCTCCTTGACTGATATCAAGTGGCCAGCCCTTGGCGCGGGTACTGTTACAGATACAGGGACAGCTTATTACTATGGCGGCTACTTAAGCAATCTTTCCATGCCGGACTGGAGTGGTGATCGTCTGATGTTGAACTCACTCACTTCCTTCAACATGAACACTCGGACATGGCAAAACAATACCTATGACCAGACACCGCGAGCAGAAGGATCACTTCTTTTCATCCCAGCCTCAGACTCAGGTATGCTTGTCTACTTCGGCGGTGTAGAGATCAACGAGGGCCTAATTTCCTACGTAAGTGATTGTCTCCACATCCCTATTTCACGTTTTCTAATACCTTACAGGCAAACATGAGTGCAAGTTGTTCAGTGCGAAATAATAGCCCTGGCTGAGACTGATATGGCTGCAGAACATTCATCTTTTTGATATAGCCAACAATAGGTGGTTCACGCAACCAGCCAGCGGAGATGTCCCTTCACCAAGGCGGGGTTCTTGTGTAGGGGTAATCTGGGCAAAGGACAAATCTTCATACAACTTGTAAGACTGGTAACCACAGTGCGTGTGACTACTGACACGGAAAAGCTACGTATACGGTGGGATTACTTCTAGTGGAGAAGCAGTGGACGAGCTATACGTTCTTACTTTGCCCTCATTCCAATGGACAATAGTACGTTTGTCTGACGTCAGTTTTCTTCTAGATCCTTGAGTATTAACATGTGCAGATATACCCTGAGTCAGTTCCAAACTACCTCGGAGGCAAAGCATGGATGTCATGCGATGTTATTCGCGATTCCCAGATGATTATCATCGGCGGCCAGTACACAAACACCTCGTCTACAGAATGCGATGTCCCGAAAATTGGTGGGCAGCATGGTCTTTTACTTGGACAAGAAGCTATTGAGCAACGAGCTTGGTGGCATGCAGTTCAAGATAACACCACGGGGTACAGGGTACCTGACAATATCGTTGCTCTTATCGGTGGCGAGTACGTCTCAAACAAACATAAAACTGCAAAGAATCTTGGATTAACGTTATAACAGTGCGGACGGACATGCTACAGCAACAGCTCCAGCAACAGGATTCGCAGTACGCGACTTGTCAGTCTATTTTGGGACCACAGCCTCCGCATCGCCACGAACAGCGTCAAGGTACATACCAGCAACAAATACAGCAAGTCCAACAAGTCAGCCGTCGTCAGATTCTAATACAGGGGCTATTGCAGGCGGAGTAGTTGGTGGAGTGGTTGGCCTGGCCGCTGTCGTTGGAGTAATATTCTTCTGCTTACGCCACCGACGCCGCAAGCAAGCTGAATCTGATCCAGCCGAGCTTTCACAAACATCTGCAATCGGTCCAAGCAGCCCTGGCATGGCGCACAAGACGGGCGCTCCTTACTCCATACACGGAAGCTCGATGCATTCTCCGATGGCAGAAGCACCTGCGTATACGCCACAGGGCTCATCTCCCAATTCCTGGAACGGCGAACAAGCGAACTTCTATCAAGGAATGTCTCAAACTCAACAGGGCGCCTATGACCGTCCACAACCTTACTATCCTCCACCTCCTGAATCAGCCTACTCGCCGAACAAACCGCAAAGCCCACAGGATATGACGCACGAGCTACCGAGTACTGGTACCCCGGCGCTTTCGGAGTTGCCGCATATCAAAAGCCCAATGCCGAAACGAGCGCTATGATAAGTTTACTCCAGACAGGGTAATATCAGACAGCGGCTGTTCCCAACTTCTACATTTTTGCGTAACAACTGAGGCGATAGTTTTTCGAAGTAAATCAAGTTGCATTGTCATGTTGTGGAAACTATTTGTATTTCCCACAGCTAATCTAAAGTCATCCAAAATGCTCTGGCACAAGATCTTTTATTGCAGCGTCATGCCTTGACAAGACTTAGAGCCTGTTATCAACGATAATGCAATGAGGTACTCCTTCACATTCTAGCCCTGCCATTTTGTTCTTCTTTGACGAAATTGACTTACCATACCGATAGGTAGCCAGCCGGGGTCGACAATGTTGAACCCGCCAAAACGGGGGATCATGTCTGGTCCGTACATCTGCGCAATCCACTTCCAATACGCCTCCATATTGTGCCAGTTCGAAAGTATGCCTCGCAAGTTGCCCTGCTTGAGCTCTTGCAGTGCTTGCATGACTTGCATGCTTGGATCGACATGCTCTTCCCGCGGCCGCTCGAGTAGCTCTACATATATACTGCGAAGATCAGCTTTGCCTGTACCTGCGAAAGCTTCTCGGTATTTTGTGAACTCTGCCATATCAAAGAAAACGTCTGCATCCTCAGGCTGGAAGCCTGCGAGCCCGCTTCTCCGGCGTGCACGCTCGAGATCGCCTTTGTCGAAACGATGCCTCGCTTCGGCATAGTCGTCCTTCTCATTCTCTTCGAAGTCGTCCAGTAGGTTGTACGGGTTATTATTTATTGAGTCGCGAATCAGGAGTAGATCAACAAAGGGTGATTTGAGCTCCAAGCCACCCAGCTCGACTGGGAAGTAGAGGAAGCCATCGGGTAGATCAGAGACGCCGAAACGTTCCTTCATCATCTGCTTCAAATACTGTGCGACATTGCCGCCGTCAAAGACACTTTCTTGAATCTGACGGTGGGTCGCAAGCATTGTGTCAATGTGTTCGCGACCAAAGCAGTTCGCAGCCCTGCCAAAGTTTGTACTGAAGAATGTGGTTGCATACAAGTTCCAGGCTAGGGTGGACGTCAGCAACGGAAATTGACACCGAAGCCAAGTGAGTAATACGCACCTTGAATCCAGTCAATCACGCTCTTTGATTTTCCTTGCAGTTGTTGCCGGAGCTCTTTTACATGAGCCTCGACCATTCTGCGGTCTATATCAAAGCGGCCATTGGTCGGGTTTAAGCGGAGGAACCCCCAACGGATGTCCCCTTTTGGCAAGCGGTCGTCGATGTCCAGCTCACCTTCGCGACCGACACGTATGCTACCCGACTTGACGGCGTCGATCTAATGCTGATCAACACATGAAGGCCAACATAGTATATGGAAAGACGTACCTGCGTGCCCGTCACCTTGGCGAACATTTGCACACTTGCCCAAGCTACCGCACAAGTCTCATAGTCCCTATTCCAGAACCATATATCATCGTACAAGCGATGGAGTAAAGCTCCACCTGTATCTTGGTTGACAGCATAGTCCAAACAGAAGAACACGACCTCTCCGAATACGTCGCTGAGCGCATGCGAACCAGGAGTGCCCCTGCGCCTTCTGCGTGGCTGTGTGGCTTCGTCGTCGTCCGCGAACTTCAGTGGTGCTTCCAAGTATGTCTTAAAGAATTCTTTCCACCTGTTTGAGACGCCAAAGAACTCGAGAACTTTTAGTACAGTGTCGTGAGGTAGCAATGGGTTCCATGACTCGAACATTGTACGGAAACAAGCTATCTCACCGTACAGATGAGTATTGAGAATGACCTCAGTAGCAAGAATGTGAAGGAGACTCTGTTTCGCCGCCATCGGATTCTTAGTTGGCTCCCCATCGTCATCCGATTGGTAATGATCGGCTCCAAGTTCGTCGTCATCGAAAAGGCTATATCCCACATCATCGTCTTCGCACTCTTCCTCGACCGCGGCTGCTCGACTTGCCATCATCATGGGCGCAGCTGTCATTTGTGCTGGCAACGGCGGGCGCGGTGTAGATCCAAAGAGACCTCCTCCAGGTGCTTGCATGGGGTACGCCGACGTCGCTGCTGTCTTTTTCGCTCGCTTCTGAGGTTGTTCGAGCACAAAGTCAGCAAAGTCAGCTTCCTCTTCGCCTTCGTTGTGTTGAATATGTTGCTCCGCGTAATCCAGGAGGTGTTTGGTAAAGTAATGCTTGCGCTGAATCCTGCTGCGTTTGTGATCAAGGCTCCCTCTGACCTTTTGGCCTTGACTACCCAGGAAGTAATCACGGCGCAATCTGTCAGATTTTGGTATGTCGGGGCGGTTGCTTCGCCAAGTTTCAGTGCTGTCCCTCAAAGTTAACAAAGCTGACTTGAAGAATACCGACCACTTTACCCCAATATAATGCAGAAATATTGCTTGCAAGATATCTTCGTGCATGTGAATCTGGAACTGGCCGTTGATCTGACGGCGTTGCTCCACTAGAACGTGATCGCCCCAGCTCCACCGATCGAGTGCTTCCATCCGCATGTTGAGCACGTCCGCAATTTCTGCGAGGATCACCTCGTTGCTGAGGAAATCACCGAGCGCCTCCCGTTTCTCGTTCGAGAGTAAGTCAGATGCCTGGAGAGATTTGATCACCCATTGCAGAGTATAGTTGCTGAATTGCGAGCTGGTCGTCAAGATCGATTCAAAGTACTGGACTTTCTTACGAAGATCGCTGAGTGCTGAGGCGACCTTCTTCTTCTCTGTAATGAACAGCCGTTCCAAATAGGTCTCCAGAGCAGGTAATTCGACAGGAGCGGGCTCGAAGACAGAACTTTCCCACTCTCTCCGAGCTTCAAGTTTCTTGACGCTGGGGAATTCTTCAAAGCTATCAGACATTTCGACGTCGCCGGCAGTAGCAGTAGTCTGTTCTGAAGATAGCCACTCGGTCACTAATCTGCCATACAAAGAGGCGTATTGAAGCTTTGTGGCTTGAACGGTGACATGTCGAGTCAACTTTTCTTCCCATTGCCTGAGTATGTCTGGCGATACGGAAGGATCGAATCGTGCTTGGTCTAGGAAACGGTCCACGTTCATCAGATCTGTTTCGAGCCGGCTGTTGCGAGTTCCACCATTGATCACACGTCCAGCTCGACCGTTATCAGCCTTGGAAGAGGTGGTCTTCACACCCAAACATGATTTGGTGTCGTCGACAATCTTAGTTAGCCGTCTCAAGGGATCTCGTTCTTCTTTCGCCGTTGACAGAAGAATTGCATGCTGCTTCTGGAATGTAGAGTGTTGTTTGGAAAGATCTTTCAACTTTGTGCTGGTAATAGTCTGGAGAGTTCCTGAAAAAACGCTTCCTGAAGCCATGCTGGCGTTTGTAATGTTTGGGTGCGCTCTTGGCGATAGCGCGCGAGTGTTGAAAAGTGGCAGAGTAGCCGAGACTAGGGAAATGGTAAAGCTATATCACACGATGGGTGATGGAGACAAGAACCCTTCTTCTTCTGAATGTAAACAATGCACTCGAGCAACAAAGTCGAGCCTCGTACACGGATTAGGCACCAGTGGCTGGGCTTGGCAAGCGGGGAAGTGCCTGTTTCAATCGTGTTGAGGCTGCACCACATATGTTCAGAATCCGATCCGTTCTTGAACTGTTTGGCTCAGGCAGTCGCGATAGTGAATCAAGCCATAGAACTCACATCTCCAATCAATCATGCTCCCAGGGCCATCCAGGCAGCAACGGCGTCCGAGCGAAGAGTCACTACGCGCTACACAGGCACATTGATGAGGATGAAATCTTGAACAAGCATGGTCATTTTCACGCTGCGCATAGGTGTTGCGTAAACACTGACATTGCGAGCGGAAGGCCCTTACATGTCTCGCAAGTTGTCACGGTGGTCTCGACGCGTTCGGCGAGAGACAGCTGTGCGCCAGCTAACAGCACAGCAACGAAGTTCGTCGTCCTCTGACCTAGGACGCAGGCGCTGGCGCTTCAAGAACGAGATAAAATTGCTCTGGTGCTACCGTTTATAGTAAATAGTGTACGAGCGATATGCTTTTGGTGCGTCACGAAAAACTCCACTTTTCTTGCCATGCGTGTTGAGTTGACTACCAATCGCATACCATCCCGCTTGACAGCTACTTTACGAAGCAGACGATTTGTGTCTTACATGAAATATTGCTCAGGAATGTTGTGCAAACGACGTTAATGTCCAGCGACGCTTTGTTTCTGCCCCATCAGACCGACCGTCTCACAGCTGCACATACACACGACGATGAGGCTCAGTCACGCAATAAAGTAGGAATTTTATGTCTTTAATCTGCAGCCACACTAGGAGCATAAACTCTACTGCTTGGTATTAGCATTTGCAGCAATGTAAATTGTGTGGACGTCCAAATACCACCACAAGGACATGTGAAACATGATTGGGGTTTGGACCGACTGCAACAAGAGTTTACTCGAAGGATTGGTTCCGGTATTGACGACAGCAAACTAAGGTAATATGCTAATAGAGAACCCGTCTGCTGTCCCGATATATCGCCAGACAACATTCGCTATTCGTGGGAAATTAGCCGTGTGCCTGTCCACGAACGGTGAGCCTTTGGATAAACGCCAAAATGCACAGTCTTGCAGGATTCAGCCCGCTCAAACAAGCTGCCCCAAGCTGCCCCAAGCCTTGACCAAGGATGCTTGGAATGCTTGGGGTTAGCGCGCGGGGACCCCGCGTAGACTCATGGATTGTGGAGATGAATAGCGGCTGGCGACGAAGAACGACGCAATCCGCGGAAGAATTAAGGCATCTTTCTCGCAGAGCCAAGAACAGCCAAGAGTTATATGTGCGATGATTGATGGTGGTCTATGGCCTATAAATGGTCTGTCAAGCTCTGCGGATTCTGGCAGGCAATTACAGATTATCTTGCCTTGTTTAGCGCCATGAGAACCTCCTCAGTCCTTCTTGCCCTTGCGGCTTCTTTTTCTTCAGCATATGCATCTAGTTCCAACAGCGACTACACCCCAACTGGCGCCTCTATCCATATACCTCGCTCGGACTTACTCCTGCCCAGGAAGCCCCGGGAGAAAGATAACTGGGGCAATGCTGTTGCACATGATCGAAAGAAGATCACTATTCGAGCCTCTAAGAACGACACAGACGACATTAGCGAGGATTTCCTGTGGGCACTCAAGAAAGCAAACAATGGCGGTCTCGTGCACTTGAAAAAGAACCACAAATATGTCATCGGCAAAAAGCTTGACCTTAGCTTCTTGAAGGATGTCTACGTTAATATCGATGGTGAATTGAAGTACACCAATGACATCAAGTACTGGCAGGCCAATAACTTTTACTACCCATTTCAGAAGAGCATCACCTTCACTGTTTGGGGCGGCAAGTGAGTCACTCAGTCTCCAAAGCTTTATTTAGATAATAACATCAGCTAGGGATGTCAAAATCTATTCCGACTCCGGCACTGGAGTCATCAATGGCAATGGTCAAGCGTGGTGGGACGGCTTTTCTGGTGCTGAGATCCTAGACCCAAATAACAAGTTCTACCGCCCGATCCTATTCCTGACCGACAACGCGACCAATGTTGAGATCTCCGGCCTGCACCTCAAGGATTCACCATGCTGGACAACCTTCCTCGTGCGTACAAAGAACGTCATCTTCGACAATATCTACATTGACGCTGTGTCTACCAATGCTTCCTCTCTTCCCAAGAACACCGATGGGTTCGACAGTCTCAACGTCGACGGTCTGACCGTGACCAACACACGTGTCAACGTAGGTGACGACTGCTTCTCGCCCAAACCCAACACAACCAACATCTTCGTCAAGAACCTGTGGTGCAACGGCACGCACGGCGTGTCAATGGGAAGCATTGGCCAATACAAGGGAGTAAAGGATTATATAAGCAACGCATGGATCGAGAACGTGACTCTGCTGAACGGGCAGAACGGCGCGCGTCTCAAGGCCTGGGCGGGCCCAGATGTGGGTTATGGATACATCGACAACATCACGTACAAGGACATCATCATCGAGAACACGGATGCGCCCGTCGTGCTGGACCAGTGCTATTTCAACATCAATGAGACGACGTGCGCCAAGTACCCGAGTAAGGTCAATATCACGAATGTCAACTTCATCAACATCTCCGGTAGCTCCAGTGGAAAGAATGGTAAGGTTGTTGCGGACTTGACGTGCAGCCCTGGTGCTACATGCGACGGCATTCATCTTAAAAACATCAACATTACAAGCCCTAAGGGCTCGCCGTCGCAGATTGTGTGTGAGAACATCAAGGGGGACATTGGTGTGGATTGTATCCCAGCTAGCGAGGCAGATGATTAGACACGGTCGTAGGTGCAAGTGTATAGAGTGGTATCAATGCATTACTATACGCTAATCTATGCAAAAATCATCTAATTTTATTGACTTCTACAACCGTGCCTCAACGTTCGCGTTGACACTCCCTTCTTGCGCCTCAGTCTGCTCTGTCTTGGGTTGAAGTGCCCCCTCAAAGATGTGCATAAACTTCTGCACGTCTGCAAAGGTGTTGTACAGCGGTGCGGGCGCCACACGAATGATACCTGGCTTCCTCTTGTCACAGATGACGCTGTTCTTCTCGAGCGCTGCTGCAACATCCTCCATCAGATCCTCCTGCAGCAGGACGCTAAGTTGAGCACCGCGGAAGCGCGGGTCTGAAGGGGAAATGATCTTGAATGGGAAGTCGCCGTCCTTGATGTTCCGTGTCGCGATGGCTGAGAGAAGGTGTTCTGCGTATGCAGTCAAAAGGAAAGATTTGGATCGCAGATCGGCCATCTTTGTCTTGTTGAAAACGCTCAAACTACCAGACAAGCAAGTCAAATCCACGATAGAGGGGTTCGAGCACTGGAAGCCCTGCGCACCGGGTGTGGGCTTGAAATTGTTGTCCATCAAGAAGCGGGACGACTTGTCATGACCGTACCAGCCCTTGAGACCGACCTTGTGCTCGTTGTTGCCGTGCTTCTCGTGCACGAAAGCTCCAGCGACAGCGCCGGCTCCGGAGTTCATGTACTTGTAGGTGCACCAGCAGGCAAAGTCAACGTCCCATTCATGAAGCTTGAGTTCCACGTTTCCGGCGGCGTGTGCGAGATCCCAACCGATAGTGAGACCGTGCTTGTGTGCGTGCGCTGTGATGGTGGGAATGTCGAGAAGCTGGCCAGAATAGTATTGGATACCGGGAAGGAGAATCAAAGCGATCTCATCGGCGTTGTCGGTGATCAATTTGCAAATGTGCTCGGTCGTCATCAGGTAGCCTTCGTCCGGCTCAACGGTCAACATAGACTTCTTCGGGTCCAGGCCGTGCCATTCGATCTGCGATTCAATGGCATACCAATCGCTAGGAAAAGGTCGCCATTCGCACATTATCTTGTGCTTCTTCTCTGTAGGCTTGTAGAAGGCAGCCATCATTAGGTGAAGATTGATCGTCAGGGTGTTCATAGCAACAATCTCAGATGGGGCTGCGCCGACGATGTCGGCCATCTGCTGCGAGCATTGTGCAGCAAGATCTTGGTATGCGGGCAACGGCGAATCTTCGAAGTTTGTGAAGTGACCACCAACCGCAATAGATCCCCAAGTCTTCAGGTAGGCGTTCAAGTGCTCTCCGACAGCCTTGGGCTGGAGGCCGAGCGAATTGCCGCAAAAGTAGATGCCCTCGTCATCGGCACTGTTTGCCTTGGCGGCGGTCTTTGCATCATCCTTAAGCTGTTTCCGCGCAAGCTGAGCTTTGGTGGGAACAACGAACTCATCTCGGAACGTCCTCAGAATCTCGTTGCTGTTGTCAAGAGACTGCGCAAACTCAAGCGAGTCGGCATTGGCGGGCCACTCCGGTTTCTGCCCCTGGCGGAGTTGGTTGATTGCAGATGCGGCGTCCATCGTGATTCAGCACTTGAAGTCGATGTTGATTGCGCAATTTTACCGGATGATTGTGAGATGCGAGCGAGCAGATGGTGGAGTGACACATTGCCAGTATATATACACTGCATGCTGCAAAACTGGTGGAGTTGCTTCCGATGACTGCTTCCGACGATCCAACGCCACTACGTGAGGAGTCTGATGCACCTTCCGTTTTCGGAGGTGTTCGGACAAGGTTCCGTCAAGCCTCCGTTCCGATGTTTGACAAGCTACCGCCGTCAAGCTTTCACAATGCCGCGATCATGAGATTCAAGGAATGTAATAGTAAAGTGGATCCTGATTTTTGTGCGCAAGAGCGGTGTCAGAGACGTTAAGTAGCAATGTACCCTCGGAAGCGCTGTTTTATCATTCACTCCCATACACACTTTCCACCATGAGCCCTCATAAAGTTGAAGTTCTTCCCTCTGCGGCAGCCCTGCCATCATATGGCATTTCGAAAAATGGATTCTTGCCAGCCAGCGCGCCACTGACCCGGCTATCTAATGCTTACTACCAGCCTTGGGAGTCTATCATCGAAGTGTTGCCGACCCTCATCGAGACCAAAACGCTCCGCCAACGAGTTGACGAGCTCCCCATTCTCGATGCACAGCAACTCAAGACTGAGCCAGAATGGCAGAGAGCATACTCAATGCTGGCAGTCATTGCCCAGGGATACATTTGGCAAGGACCCGAGCCATCTGAGGTGAGTTGACCTTCACTTCGCCAAGGGTGCCCTTACTGATATCATCCCAGCGCTTGCCCCCTGCCATAGCCATACCCTTCCTGAAAACATCCGAGCATCTAGAGGTGCACCCTATAGCAACGTATGCAGCGTTGAACCTATGGAACTGGAGACCCCTGGAGAAGGGTGCCAATCTGACCCAGCCGGACAACTTGGTAGCACTACACACCGCCACAGGGTCTGACGACGAATCATGGTTTCTTATCATCTCGAATGCAATGGAAGCTAGGGCTGGACCTTTGCTACACATCATGCTAGCAGCTATGGAGGCTGTCGAGCATGATGATGTTCCTGCAATCGTCTCTGGGCTGAAATATTTCACGGAAAGCATGAAAGATATTGGCCGACTCCTAGAGCGCATGGATGAGCGCTGCAACCCACAGAAGTTTTATTACACTATCCGGCCACTATTGGCTGGGAGTATGAACATGGAGGCCGCCGGACTGCCGAACGGTGTTTTCTACGACGAGGGCAACGGCAATGGACAGTGGAGGAAGTACCGTGGTGGCAGCAATGGTCAAAGCTCGCTCCTGCAGTTTTTCGATGCCGCACTTTCGGTAAACCACTCGCGCTGCGGCAATTTCCACGCCGAGATGCGTGATTACATGCCAGGCCCGCACAAGAGGTTCTTGGACGAGATCGAGTCCATCGCCAACATTCGCAGCTATGTCGACTCCCACCAAGACAGCACCGAGCTTCGTGAGGCTTACAACGCAGCCGTCGCTGCACTGAGTCGATTCCGGGACATCCATATTGCCCTCGTTACAAGATTCATCATCATCCCTGCACGCCAGGGGAGGCCGGCGCAGTTTACAAATCGCACAGATATCGCGTCCATGAGCACAAAGATGGCTTCAGAAAAGCCACAAACACAGGAACTGATCGGCACTGGTGGCACTAGGCTTATTCCATTCCTGCGTACATCTCGAGACGAAACGAACGAAGCCACCGTTTCGTGAGACGTGGGATGTTACACACATAACTCCAAAGCCAAGCTGGCTGCAGCATCAATTTTGTTTGTTTGTCTGGCGTTCTGAGCACTGCATGGCGAAAGGCGTTGCGTTCTTTACTGAGCTCACAAGAAGCTCCCACCGCTTTGTTGGTCATACATTGGGAAGAGTGGTATATCAGCGATGGACGCACCATCGAAGTTGTGCGTCCCGGGTTGCAGGAAGCCCTGCAGACCCTGGTCGTTCTCATTCAACCAAGGCATTGAGAAGAAATCGGCATCGTAGATGGTCCAGTCGGATGGCGCCGAAGTAATATTAGTATCTGTCTCTGGAACGGAGGTGGTGAAGGACTGCACAGTGGATTGACGACGTTGATGAAGGACCACATGTTGAGGCGTAGTAGTAGTGGGAGGAAGTAATCCAAACAGCTGCGATGAAGCTTGCTTCTGCTGCGATCGTAATTGCTGTTCTCGTTGTCTGACATGTGAAGTTGTCGTTTTCAGCAGGGATTGCACAGTGAGGGAGTATTGCCGCGCATGTGGATCGACCTTGCCGAAGTAGTCGAGGCATCGGATGGATGATTGACAGTCCTCTAAGAAGGTCATTCCTGAGTGACCCAGTATACCGACTGCTAATACGAGCGAAGTCGTGAAGAGCCATGATCTATTATGGTTCAGCTGTGTGACAGTGGTGGCAGCATGGACGGAAAGTTGCTTACACAATGAGGGGCATCCTACGAGGCATTCTGCCGGTCTGTATGACAGTCTGAAGCGTATCCACGAACGAAGATGCCGCATCAAGCGCTGCATCGGCATACTTACGCTTCTCCTCGTGTTCCACTTGTGTGCCCCCGCCTTTCAAAGACGCACCCATGTACTCATACAACTCGTAGATCAGGAATGGTCTTGTAAGTAGCATGATACCGTAATGATAAGTGCACAGCGTAGAGCAAGCGCCAATAGCAGCCACCTCTGATGATGAGCTGCCTATAATTGCTCGACCAGTAACTTGGTGTAAAGGCTCAAGCCAGGTTGATGCCCAAGTCTTCAGTTGCCGAGAAACGTAGTTCGCTATTCGAAGAGAGATCCGTTTCCGGGAATAGACCTCCACGACAAGGCGTTCGATGATCATAAAAATCTGCACGCTTGCATCAAGAATTTGTGTGTTCATATCTTCATCGACTTCTGCAACGCTGTACTTGACAGTGCAATCCACATCCGATGTGGAGGGTGGCCGGCCTAGCAGATTGCTGATAAGCTGATCAACAACACGGAGGCTTTTCCACACGCGGTCTCTCACGACCTTGATTACATCTCCAAACGAGGCATTGACCTCTGTTCGATGCAAGCCGATAGCATATGCTGTACGAGCGGCCAAGGCTGCGACATGTCAGCATTCTATCTAGTATCGTACGACTAGGTTGTGGCTCACAGAAGTAGAGGTAGGCACCGTTTGGCTGGAAAGCTCGGAGCATATAAATGGTTATGAGTGCAAAGCCTTGCACTGTAGAAACATTCATACTGTTGACCAAATTCTTTAGCAAGATATCCCGAGCATGTGTAAACCAGGCTTCGGCTTTAAGTTCCTGAGTTTCTTGCGCGCCAATTGCGAGCACGAGGTAGAACACTGCAGCAGCGGCTTCATGGGGTCGGGCAATTGCACCTGTGGCCCACGAGCTGATCTCGCTCAATAGCTCGTCATGCTCGAACAAGTCCACTAAGCCGCTGGTGGCTATAGTATAATGCTGGACAAGCGGACGTATCTCATGCAGAGACACCGATATGGACTGTTGCTGGTCGGCTGAATCTGGTCGTGCCACCTCGATTATTGAATCGCGAGAAGATTGCGGGGGCAAAGCATCCGCATCAACAGCAGAAGCGATCATGTGTCTGACGGTTTGCAAGAAAGATAGAGGTGCACAATCACCGACGAAGATGACCTTGCCTTGCGCGTCACGCAGAATGCGACCTTCCAAAGGTACGGCTGTGTCTTCCGGGTGTTCATCCCTGCTGACAGTGGGCGATAGTGATGTTCCCATGGCAGCAACACCATTATGACTTTGACCACCGGGTGTTGAGTTTGTATTGGCTTGTTCATGACTTCAATAGATCAGCTTCGACTCACGCAGTTTCCTGCAACCAGCAGAACTGGTGCTAGCCATTCAGATTTTCAATGACTTACGTGTTGGAAGGGGTAGATCGATTCGGAGTATGCCCAGCAGATGGGACGCCCCGAACCTTCGGAGCTGTAAAATGGCACGTGTCTGCACGACCCTTCCTTTGGCAATATGCGCATGGTTGTTCACCATCGCACTTCACTTTTCGCTTCTTGCAGAGATCACATGCTGCCACAACCCTATCGACCCGCCGACGCTTTTCAGGAGGCCCTGATTGATCTTGAATTCCCTGCATAGTTGATGTCATTTCGATACACGGCCACTGGCATGCTCTTCTTTGCTCTGCTTTTTCTGAAATATCCACACCGCTCGAACAGCAACGTCCAGGCTCAAGTTGGATCTTAGACAATGCTTTGTTTTTGACTCCACTGCATACGTTTCAGATGCTGTTGGCTATCACGTCAGTTCACACCGATCAATTGTGACGCCCAGTACAGCGATCGATCGTACCTTCGTATTGTGTAACGTAAGGGCAATCCCAGACACGGATGTAAGTGTCGGAAGAGAGACAAGACAAGTGTCGAAGGTTCCGATAAACGCACCTTGGCGCGGCCCGTCATCGGAAGCACGGGACGCTATGACGTGGAGACTTTGCGCTTAGCGGAGGGCTAGCAGCACCGGTGGAATCCGAAGGCTGGTCTACCGAGGGATAGACATCAGTGGTTCACTCGAATCTTCGCCGCAATCAATAGGTTTGTGGAATATTTCCCGTTTCGGAGATTGACCGGCATGGCTGCACTTCTACTGTCAAGATAGTCCCTCCCACCGCGATCAATAATACTAAGAAGATGCCGCAAAAGGCAACTTTCATTGTGGGTAGATTGCAATGCACAGTCCGCTGCCAGCCACCATAGAGCCACGTGCTTTTTCTACCGATCTTCTGTCTCTACAAAAATCGCCTCCTGTCTTGGCGGCCCTGCGGAGAAGTGATCTTTCACACCGTTCCAATACTCATCCGCCACAAATCCATCCGACAGAATGATATCGAACTCGTTCACTACCCTTCGAACTACACTCCTAAGCTCCATATAGGCCAAGGCCTTGCCAACACAGCTGTACTGTCCTGTGGAAAATGGTAGGAATGCTGTCTTGTTGAGCACAAGCTCCGGCTTAGTCGTCCAGCGCTCGGGCACAAATTCATCCGGCCTGACAAAGTTGCGAGCGTCACGGTTGAGAACGATTGGCGGCATATGAACAATCGTGTCGCCAGGAATGAAATGGCCATTGATAGTCAGACCTCCAGGAGGCGTGATGCGTTGAGAGGCGAAGAAGAGCGATGGCCAGAGACGCATCGACTCATTGATGACAGCATCGAGAAGAGGCAAAGACTTTGAGCAGTGATACTCGGACAAATTCAAGCGATGTTCCTTGCGAATCCAGTGCACATAGAGTGGGTGCGTTGCGAGCTGCATGAAGATGAAGGTCAGCGCTGTAGATGTAGTCTCGCTGCCAGCACTGATGATAAGGCGCGATTCGCCATAGAGCAGAGTCCGACCTGCGTCGTCGCTCGGTGTGTTTTGTATCAACTCCCCCATCAAATCTGGAGAGGCATTGTGGACCTGGTGTCTTGTGAGCGTTATTGCAGGTAGGTTAGCGGTATGGACTTACTGCCATCCGAGCTCCATCTGGCTGACACTCCACTCTGTCCAGTCTTTCAGTGGGCCTGCAACTGACGTGAGTATGGCGAGAGCATTCATCAGCCATGGCATGTGGTACATGATGCCCATGGCACTCAGGCTTTGTGTGAAGGTGTTGAGGATGCTGTCCGCGACTTCACTTGACTCGCCGATAGTAAAGCCCATCGCCTTACCAAAGGCGAGCGCAGATGTGACATCGTAGCTGAAGTAAGTCATTGTCTCAAGGAGGAGAGCTGGCTTTCCACTGGTCTGCCTCAATCGCTCAAGCAGCTGATCACATATTCCCTCAATTTGCGGGGCAAACCCTGACAGAGATGTCTTCATTGCATTGCCCCAGATTCTTCTCCGTTGACGATGCCAAGACCTGTCACGATTGAGATGTAGTGATTTTTCCATCACGTCGTAGAAAGGGCCCTTGCTTGTCTTTGACTGTGACCCCAAGAGGGCCTGTGTGGCTTCTGGATCGAAGATTGATATTTCTCGTGGTCCAGTTCGTACGTGGTCTCCACACTTCCTTTGTAACTCCTGCTGCACCTGGTACCAGTGCCATCTCGTATCAATGACCTTCTTGACGGTATACCACTTTGATAATCTGGCACCTAATGGGCCTGGGAAGTTCCGAAGAGGGTGAAAGAACATCCGATAGGTCCCGATATATATCCAGAGGGTCGACCAGAATGTCAGGCATAACGTAGTAGCTTGAGGCAAACCAGCAAAGCAAGCGAGACCCATATACGCCGTACAGCTGAAGGCTAGTATCCGCAATACCAAATGGTCAACCTCCACTCGTCGCAGAACAGTCTCGTGAAGTGTGATAGCCGAAAGAGGTGTGAGCACGTATGTTGCTGCGGAGAAATTTGCCATATTGCTGAGGCAACCGTGCTGACATGCGGATTGAAATCACTGGGATGCTGTCTTGATGGAGGTTGGGCTTGTTGCAAGACACCTTGTCTCATCTTTGTATATCAGGAAGCTAGCGAAGAGTAGCAGCCTGCATCAGAACTGTGGGCTCGGAACATTTGGTATGTGAGCCCTGCTAGCCCGGCAGTCTATCTTAATCAAGTCTTGCATGCACATGTGCATCCACCGCATACACTATGGATGCCGCGCAATTACTTCGTCCCTCGCTGTTGGCTAACTCGGGCGGGCGGTAATCCCAGAGCCTGCATTAGCTCCGGACCACAAGCAATGTGCATGGGCCAGTAGATAGTAGTCGCCATGCGAAAGCGAGAGGTAACACTAAACGATGACTAGAGCCTCCACGGAGGAACGTCGTGTGGAAGGGTCCAGGTTGAGATAAGTGGTGGGCGAATGTACGCACGAATGGCGCTATTGCCTTGGCGTGGTCAGTTCACTATTCGCATTTCCAGAACATTGCCAGCAACGACGACATCACAGCCCAACATGACCGACACAACAGACGAAGAGAGAACGACTGTCACAGCCCCAAAGGCTGAATCACAGCCTGAAGTTGCGCCTTCGGAACCGAACCCAACATCCCCAGAGGTGGCTTCCGCAAATGCGCCCACCGACCCTAAAGCAGCCCTCGCAGCGCGCATGGCACGCTTCAAATCCCTTCAAGCGCAAAAAGAGAGTGGCCGCAAAGCGACAGAACGCGAAGTGCGGGATGCTGAGGACCGATCAGAAAGACTGGCGAAGCTTTCCAAGCTCGCAGACGCACATACCAAAGCATCGTATAAGCTTCTGAAAACCGACGATCCGGACTTTGAGCGCAAGAGAAATTGGGACTACACAGTCGACGAGAGTGAGAGCTGGGACAAGCGGCTAGCGAAGAAGGCGCGAGCGCGCGACAACAATGCATTCGCCGACTACAGAGGCGAGGCAAACAAAGTCTACAAGCGGCAGATCGGACAGATGTCCAAGGTCGACCTTGCAGCATATGCAGAGGAGAAGGCCACGAAGCTGCAGCGCCAGGTGCAGGCTGGTTTACTACAGCTCGTCGAAACGGATTCAGGCGAGATCTACACCGTGGACCCAAACGGGAGAATCAACACAGCGGTTGAGGAGGAGTACAGCCACGATCACAAGCCCAGCAAGGAAGCTATCGATAGGCTTGTGGGCGATATTGAGAAGGGCGAGAAGGCGCGGCTGGAGGCACGGAGGAAGAGGGGCATCAGGGACGAGCAGGACCAGGGCGACGTCACGTACATCAACCAGAAGAACAAGCAGTTCAACGACAAGCTGGGCCGGTTCTACAACAGGTACACCACCGAGATTAGGGAGAATTTCGAGAGAGGAACAGCCATATAAGGGCTTGGGAGGAAAGGTACTATTGTTAAAAGATGGAGATACCCAGGCATTGTACAGTTGGAGATGGCGTTTTGGAACCAGGAAACTACGCGATTGCATATATATGAAGTCATGGTCTGAACTTAGAGACTTATTGATGTTGTGCCTTGTCATCATTCCTCGTACTCGATCAAAAGATCTTACTGAGCACCCTATTCACATCCTGCCCAGGTTCTGGTTTCTTCTCCGCCTTGCTCGTCGCCGCGTGCTGCTTGAATTCCAGTCTCCTCTTCTTCTTCGGCTTGCCTTCTGTCGCCGCACTAGCCTCCACGGGCGCATCCTCTGCACCCTCACCCCTCTTCTCTCTCGTCGCTTTTATGCCGCTCTCCATCTTTCCCCTCTCCACGTTCTCCAAAAAGCGTTTATTTTCCTTCTTGCTCTGCGCAATCTCGAAACGCAACCTCGCCGCACGCTCTGCGTTCTCGTTCTGAATCTGTTCCACGAGATGTGCCCATTTGACGCCCGACAGGTATTTGATGTTCCACACTTCATCATGCCAGCGGCCCCTCTTCTTGCCGCCCATGGTCTGCGCATTGAGGTTCTCAGCCACGAACTTGGCGTCGCGCTTGTGTGTGAACTCGACCCAGCCATCCAGAAACAATTTGCGCCGTGTGCCACCGCCGCGCAGGCGCTGTTGTCGCGATGTCGTATCTTCTGGTGTGAGGAATATGCGACCGACGGGGCCGTACGGAGTGAGTAGGGAGCGCAGGACGGTGGGTTTCATGA
Source organism: Stagonosporopsis vannaccii (assembly GCA_028584115.1). NCBI lineage: Eukaryota > Fungi > Ascomycota > Dothideomycetes > Pleosporales > Didymellaceae > Stagonosporopsis > Stagonosporopsis vannaccii. The sequence continues at coordinate 46,637 of VWXS01000093.1, read as the reverse complement.
ACGGGGGAACGCGGGAGATGTAAATTACGCCGGATTTGTCCTTCTTAGGTGCTTTTAAATCAATTGGCTTCCCGCTCAGTTTGTCAGCTTGAAGCTTCAAGTCTTGGGGCAGGCCGGCAGCGATCTCCTCCAGGCGTGCGAGTTCAGCATTTTTGCTAGATATAGGGTCATCGTTATCGTCGTCTGCTTCGGAGTCGTCTTCTGAGTTGTAGTCGGCGTCCGAGGCTTCGTTTTCGGAGGAATGTGCGGTCTTCTGACGTTTGGCAGAAGGCAGAGTGCGGGCTCTGCTTTCTTCTTCGGATTCGTAGCCGCGCGCATCGTCTTCACTTTCTTCGGCATCGAGCCACTCGTTGCGTTTACGCGAAGACATGGCGTGTAAGCAGTTGCCTGATGAGCTGTGGGATCTTGAATGCGCTCTCTACTATCAGTACTTCCTCCAGCCGCAGTTTTGACTTCTGATTTTCTAGGCTTCAAAGAGTTCAATACCTGATTCGAGGTCGCGTCAAGCTGTAAATTTTAGCGGGGCTCTTTAGCGCGCCAAGCCACCTTGAAGTGGCGCTCGCGCCTGCCTCTTCATTAGGTATCTCACAACAACTCTGCATCGACATATTGCCTCTTCACGACACTTTAGCGCGGCGCTTGTCAACTTCACCAGGACACCTACTCGAGCAGCCGCCTGCGACCACGAAAAGCCACCGAGTCAAGTTTTGCAACAACTGATCTTTCAACCTCGATAACTACCGCACGCCGCAAACATGGGTGGTGATCTTAACTTGAAGAAGTCCTGGCATCCCCACTTGCGCAAAAACCAGGAGCGAGTATGGAAGGAAGAGAAGTCGGCGCTCGAGGAGCGCAAGCAGATTGAAAAACTGCGCAAGGAGCGAGAGGAAGAGCGCGCGCTTGAAGAACTCCAGAAGTTACAAGAATCGGCTGGCGGCAAGACGGTCCAAAGGCGTGTCGATTGGATGTACTCTGGTCCTGGCGGCGATGGCACAGGTGTCACTGAAGAGCGTGAAGGCTACCTCCTTGGCAAGCGAAGAATCGATCAGCTTTTGAAGAACGATACGCAGGATCTGCAGAAGGGCGCTGCTGTCGGCATCGATGCTCTTGGAGGCGCAAGTGTCAACACGGCACGTGACACACAGAAGAAGGTTCTCGAGGACCCGCTCCTGATGATCCAGAAGCAGAAGATGGAGATGCAGCTGAAGGCCATGAAGGACGCCCAGAAGCAAGCAAAATATGAGGAGAAGCGCAATAAAGAGAAGGAGCGCGAGAAGAGGCACAAGGATCGCGAAGACCGGCACAGGGATCGCGGCGAAAGACACAGAGAAAATCGCGAGGATCGACACAGAGAGTATCGCGAGGATAGGCACAGAGACCGAGAAGATAGGCACAGAGATCGAGAGGGTGATCGTAGCAGACACCACAGCCGCCGTGATCGATCTCGGTCAGGAGACCGGGATTACCACCACAGCAGTCGCCACGACCGACGTGATCACAGGCATCGACATGAGCACCACCGCCGCCGCTCACGATCACCGCACCGCGGATCTGGCCGTGATGAACATGGAAGTAATGAGGTTGATAAGGCGGAGCGACTGGCGAGGATGCAGGCTGATGCCGCGACCACAGAGGAGCAACGCGCTGAGCGTGTCCGTGAACAGGCCAAGAAGGATGCCGAAGAGGAAGCGCGCATACAAAATAATCTCAACGCTTCCAGGCGCCTCAACGCTGGTATGGCGTCGTCAGAAATGGGACTTGGCGATGCTATCGCGAGGGGTCGGACGAGAGCAGAAGTTGATGCTTAAGAAACACCATGGCTTTTTTTTTGGTAAGGTTTAAGACAGCATGATACCCAAGAATGAATTTGCTTCGATCGATCGATAGAGTCTACAAGCTCTCATATTGTTTGCACGCAGTTGTATTCGCCTCCTCAGCTTGCTAGTCACTGGACATGTGCGCTGCTCATCCTGGTCCCCTTGACACAGCTCGGTCGCTCCATCTTCTCCGTCTGTTTGATGCGTGCTGTCCCCTTGGGAATTACCATGAAGGACAAACAAGATTCCATCCCTGAGGTCGATCACATTGCGTACGGTTGAGGGAGCAAGCACGCACAACGAGAAAGAAGGCGACAAACTCCTTCCGTCGAAATACAGCTTTTACGCAAAACTGCGTGACCTGGCAGACCCATATCCCTTCGTGCCTCCGACGCATCGCAACTACATGACTTACAAGCTCGCCCCCTTCTGTACCGGCAACATACCATCACACTCTCCACCCCAGCTGCGTAAGCGGGAGACTGCTGCCGCAACTGTGCGGCAGTCATCGTGACCCGCTGACCTGTCTCCATTTTCGCTCATCGAGTTCAACTTCATGCACATCAGACAAAGATCTGACGTAGAAAATATACCACTCATCAGAACTTATAAATTCCGCCCACACTCTTTGCAGCACGACGCCCTTACACCTCGTACTCAGACATGTACAACGCTGCAGCTTCGGCTGGTACATCGTCTGAAACTGAGAAAGAGGGTTGCAAGAAGAATGTCAAGGTGAAGGCATCTATTGGCGGCATTGTGATGGCTTTTGTCATTAATTTGCTCGTGTTCGGGTAATTGCTGGAGGGGAAGGGGGATCGCATTGAATCTGAGATCACTTTGAGTCTGGTAGAGGTACCACCGCGGCTTAGAGGTGAATCATCCCCTCACTTCGGTGTGCGACAGCAGGCTCCCGCAGGACACAAATTGACTTGTAGTGCTCGACAAATTATCGATCCTTATCCTCGTCTTTTCCGGGCCAAACGATACGCTTTGTCCACACAGCTCTTACGCACCCAACCAACGCAACACACCATATCCCTGCCAGCAGTGCGGTCATAACACTTCCGACCCAGAGAATACCTTCACTTTCCAGTTCTTTCCCAATCATGACCGTCGACAGTGTGAACCCAACGTTAGGGAAAATGAATGCCCACCATGTAAGCGCAAACGGCATCTTACCCGCCACGCTCACATTCGCAACAACAGCTATGGCGAAGATCCAGAACGAAAAGAGCCATAGAAAGATGCCCCCAAACAGTGCTACAGCTTGCAGTATGGCTTTCGCCCCCGGATGAGCAGCGAAATACCCGTACGACTCTGGTATCGCATTTGCCTGCCCGATCAGCGCCACGATGGTATACGCGCCTGCACCAACTGGGATGAACAAGCCCGGCCGTAGATGTGGCGGCGGCAGTCCGTTCTCGAAGAGATTTTTCAGAACGAACGCGGTGCAGATCAGCGAGATAATCCATCCGAAACCCTGATATGCACAGCCGGAAACAATAATTGCTGTTGCGCGCGCGGGAGCCTGGTGGGCTGCGATGAGCGACGAGATGGTGCCGGTTAGCATTGCAGAGTAACCGGCCAGAAAGGCACTGGGGAGGAAAGGGACAGGGCGGACTGCACTGTGTGCGATGAGGATGTAATATTGGAACAGCGAGGTGAGGAGGGAGACGGCGGCGTAGAGCCAGTAGAGCGCGTTGATGGTGGAGACCAGCCAGGGGTAGCCGGGGCCATAGGTCACGCCGTAGACTTGGATGGAGCCGATGATGACGCTGATGCTGAGGAAGAAGGAGCCGACGAAGAAGGATTCTGCGGGGTGCGTGAAGGAGTTTTTGAAGTGCCTGAAGTGCAGGGTGGCGCGCGCTAGCATGCAGATGCAGAGTATCGTAAAGAGACATAAGTCGAAGAAGAAAACGATGAGGCCGATGGTGTGAAGCCCTATTTGCAAGTCAGCAAGCACCGTCAATGTATATGGTGAGATTTGTACCGCGGAACTTATGTGGTGTTTCTGCGAGTGCAATTGAGAGGCCACCAGTCGACATTGTTGATAAGAACCATGCCCATGTTACATGCTTGACGCGCGCCCGTATGCTCACCGCAAGTGCATTGTTGCTCGGTTTCTCCTGCTTTTCCGCAGCTGATTTTTGGGATAGAATTCCTTCTGGAGACATGTCAAAGGCACCAATCTTCAGAAAACTGTGAGCTGTTCCTTTGCTGATCCGAATTCGAAAGTCCTGGTGAGCTATTGTCTGCCCATTGTGCTTGCTCGTGGAGGAAAGACAAAAGAAGATTCATTGAAATCTTCCCCGGCTAACATGCTGTTGAGCCGTAATGCCACGGACACATGTAGACACTGAGAACACAAATCAAATACGACCGTTAGTGGGAGGCTGACAGGAGAGGGTGACGAGGTGCAGCGCGCCTAGTTCCCGATCGGATGCGGGGAGTTCAGCCTATTTCCGGCACCAACGAGTATCATGTCAGACACCAAAGCCGGTTTAGTGTAACAGTTTCCATTTCTTTCAGTTGACCACACGCGTTCTATGCCACATTGTGGATCTTGTCCTTAGCCTGCTCCTTCTTCTCATTCAGCTTCCACTTAATGTCACCCTTCTCCGGCCACCTGTAATTGACCGGCGACTCTCCGCCCACGAACACAAACAGATCATAAATAAACCCTCCAAAGATTGCACCAGCCGTAGAGGCGCCAAAAGGCCCATAAGCCCAGTAAGGATCACTGAACGCGTCGTAGCCTGCCATCAGGCCAACGAGCCTGGGACCTAGGTCGCGCGCAGGGGAGATGCCAAGTCCAGTGTTGTAGCCGAGCGACACCATCATCAGGTAACCTACGAATCCAAAGATCAGGGCAGTCATACCCTGGCCGGGAGGTGAATTCTGATCGTCTCCGAGAGCGAATGCGATACAGGTGTACAGAGCCATGAAGACAAAGTCGTTGAAGAATGCCGTCGTTGCTGAGAAGGCCGCTCCTTTGGGGAAGAGAGCACTGCCTGTAAGATCGAGTGTATGTTCAGGGTCCATTGAATTAATTGCGTCGTAGTAAAGGCTGGTTGAAGTCAGTATGGCACCAAGATATGATTGCTGCAGGAACATACCCGTATGCCAACCCTCCAGCAGCTAGGCCAGCTAGCATCTGCATGCAGATATACACAACAGCCATACGCCATGGGAAGCCACGGAAGATGGAGAGCGCAAGTGTGATGCAGGGGCTGAGGTGGCCACCAGACACACCACCACTCAGGTAGATACCCACCATCACGGCGAAGCCCCAAGCCCAAGCCTGGGTCTCAAAGTTTCCAGTGGTCTCTGAGGAAGTTGCGACTGACAAGTTGGCCGAAATCCCGAGAAAAAGATATACGAATGTCTGGCATAATTAGCTTTGTCTAGGTCGTTCGTTGAGACGGCACCTTACAGCAAGAAACTCGGCTGGTGCCTGAGGATATTGTGCTCGAAGTCTTGCGATAGGGTTGCGGTACTGGTTGTAGTAGTCCTGCTGCTCTTCATGTTCACGCTTCTGAATCTCTTTTTTCTCTTTGCCTGTTTGCGTTGTTTCATTGGTATCCAGTTCCTGGAGGGGATGGAGACCGTCCTGTAGGCCAAAGTTGTTCCTCCCGTTGTTTCCCTGACTAGTCTCGGTCAAGCCGTGTTCGTTGATTGGTGCACGTTCTGAGCCCGAGTCATCATTGCGCTGCTTGCCGGCCATAGAATGGGTATTGGATGTTGGTCGGCGGACATTTGGCATACGCCCTTGAGTATAAGACTGCAGGTCTCCGCTAGTAGGTGCCTGCGAAGTCTGTCCTGGCTGCAGATGAGTCTGCGAGCCATCAGAATCATGCTCGTTTTCTGGTAAGTCGGTCAGTAATGATTGCAAAAGGTACGATAACACGTACCTTTCTCTTTCGCCATATCCAATCCGTCACGTGCATCGATGCCTTTCTGCAGGTCTGCCTCTTCTTCTTGAAGCTCTTCCATCTTCTTCTTGAGATCGCTCTTGCCCCACCACATACCACGACGCATGGTATGTGGTAGGGGCTGGCCAAGGCCAAAGACTGGCTTTTCTTTCTGCTGGTTGTACCAGGGGTTCAACCGGAAATACTCATTTTCAACGTCGACCAACTGTTGCTGCTTCTTCTCAAGCCTCTGAGTATCACTCGTGCCCACTGTTTGATTTGTGTCGCTTCGTTCCATGGTTGACGGTAGCCTGCTGGTAAAGTGGGATGCTTGCTGTAAACTGTGTGGTGTGTCCAGGCCAGACGTGCGTATGTTGGCAATACTGGTTCCAGTATCTGCACCTCTAAGCGGTTGAGGAGGTGGTCGCTGAGACTGTCTGCTTGATTGTTGGTCGAAGTAGGATTGTGGCTCTGGAGAATTCTTCGGTCAGTACCAACGATAAGGCTCCATTGTTTGATGCGGTCACTAGGGGGGGCTAGTGGAGTATGCAGTACTGCAAGCTCGATCAATGCAGGGAACATACCGAGCCTATTGGGATGGGATTCTGCCATGCTGAAATTTCCACGGTTGATTTACCCGACAACTACGAGGGAGCTTGTTTCTTCTGTTGAAGTATGGGAAAGTTATGGCTTAAACATGGGAAAGTGAAGAATTGCATGCGCGACGTCATAGCAACGAAAGCTCAAATTCTGACGGTCGGTCTAAGTCGCGCTACATTTCCTAGTAGCGAATGAGTTGGCTTTTCACTCTACCTTCTCCATCGTTTCTGACTGCAAAGGGCTGCAAGACGCGAGTCTTCCATGCCCAAAAACTCGATTCGATATCACTCTGTCTGATGCAGGGTTGCTGCTGATCGCAAATGCTGATCATCCAGCAAAAGTGGTCCAAGTATCCATCAACAACAAAGCCATTTGAGCAGATTGGATCGGGAGCGCGGCAGGGGATGAGGAGAAACCCTTGGAATGACGCACTGTGGTGTCAGCATGACCTCTCCGGATCAGCCCCTACAAGGGCTGAGGAGGTTTCTGAGCTCTTGTTATGCTCGTCGCTGAGGAATTGGTGCCCACGAACGGCTACGAGCGACTTGTGATACTTGGCACCGGCTAGCACAACCGAAAAGAGCCTCACAAAACGGCGCCGGCCGGACGTAATGGCAGTCTAGTCAACAACACATGGTATTCATGGTGGAGTGGCGAATCTCGACGAATCGCCGATCATTCAGCAATTTCTTCGATTACCGGTATTGTGGATATGACGGAATTCAGTGGTCTGGGGTGGTGTCAGAGGGGATAGAGTTTTCTGCTGTACATGAATCGTGTGTCGGCGAGATGCAGGTCTCGCACGTTGATTTTTGCAGGACACACGTTCATGCTGAGTCCCCGTTGTTGCATCAATAAGCGACAATTTTGGAGGGGCAGATCGCTCAGCTCGACGTTGGCTGTCCGACTGCCAGAGCAAGTACCGCGCAAATCCTGTCGACCAGACACGCCAAAGCGTAGCGTGCTGGGCCGAGTGCCCCGATGCACTGGCGTTGCGGCACATGGGGGTCATCGGCGAGTATTGCCAGATTCGCCGTGATGCCGTTCTGGTATTGGTATCATCATTAGAGTTCTATCTACATGTCCAAGGGTGTCATATCTGAGAATGCGGGGAAGCATCAGCTGTCTCTTTCTCCATTTCTACTGGGTCAGTGCTCTCGTCCCTGGTATGTGCGGTATCGACGCTATCAAGGTCCCTGAACCTGTTCTAGTAGTCTAGCACACCTGACAGAAGACGAGAAGTTTATCCTCCGGCTCAGGGCACCGCCATGAGCTTGTTCTGTTCTTGAGCCAAGGTCAAGCCTTCCGGTGCTTGCCTGAACAGGACAATTTCCGACTGCTTAAAGTATCTCCGAGCATCTTGACGCAGGTTAGTTGGGTTCAGAGAGCGCCGTCGGGAGATGCGCACCTTCATCAATGAGCACTAAGCTCAAATAGTACCGAGTTGAGTATTTCTTGTTGACTTCTCGGAAAGTGGGCGTGAGGTCAAATCCGCCGAGGAAAAGCCTGATTGGGATTGTCTCTCCTACAGTCTTGTTAGCACGATGTACACTTCATGACATACCAGATCATACCTCTTGACGGAGAGCCGTCCATGATCTCAAACCTGACTAGCGTCTCGCTTTCGTTGTACTGGTTCGGTGCTGCCCCTGTTGTTTCCCTTCTGATGATGGACAGCTCCATGTGTTTGATCTTCAACCGCACGAGAAGGAAATATATCCTGCCTACGATGACATCCTTTAAGTGGTACTTTGACTTGGAGTATTCGAACTCAATGTGCAGGCAATCTTCGATGCCGACATCCATCTTGATGGAACTATTTGTCTCGGGCGGTATCCGGTACGAGTACACCCACAGGTCCTTCTCCCTGACCACGTCCGCCATCCGGCGCGATACTGTGACGCGGACAAAGTAGCGCAGCTTGACATTGATGCCGTTGTACGACTCGTACTGCTTCTCAACGTTCTTGAAGTTGAAGTCGAAAGTCTGGGGGTGCTGGAGCTCGCCCGGCGCGGCAAGCTCCTGGCCAAGGGAGAGGAATTCGTGGTGGTTGCCGCGATCGAAGAACATCTCTGCGCCATGTCTCGTCAGCATGGAGACGTCATCACCATACAGCACTCCAGGCGCCAGCACTAAACATGATGCCACCCACCAATTGTTCCAATGAACTGCACCTTGATGCCTGTGTGCTCTAGCCGCTTGCCGTCCTTGGGCCTGACTGTAACCTGCCCCTTGACGGACTCGCCATCGAGATACAATGGCACCTTCTCTTTGCGGTTCTTGTCGAGCTTGACATCGACGGCCGAGCGGTCGTCCAGGTCCTCGAGGACAATGTCGATGTCGACCGGGGTGGAGAAGAAGTAGGACATGGCGGCGACGGCGCTACGGGTGCCCTGGCGCGATCCTGGATGGCGATGCAGCTGTCAGCGTCGGTGGCCGGCGCTGTCGCGATGCTGTTGCGGAGCTCCCCATGGCAGCTGTTGCTGGTCGCGCTTGGCCGCTTTCATGCTAGGACATCACGTGCCAGCTCCTCCCCGCAGCCTCCGAGACTTGCATCATCACAGCCTGGCACTCGTCGCGCCCGTGTTCCTGGCTGCCCGGCGTCGCGCTTCCACGTCATCCCCCATGTCTGTCTCACAGTCGTCACGCGGGCCGTCGCTCGGCACGGAGGTGCGCACTCAGGCTGCGAACATTGGTTCCAAGGCTCATGCTGCGAACACAGCGCATGGCCGCCAGCGCTGGTCGCCAGCGTCGCGGCAAGCGGTGAGCGACGCCTTGACGCAGCCTCGGGATGGGCGCGTCGGAGAATGGCGCGGATCTAGCGCATCTGGAAGGTTTCCAGCAGGCTGTCTCCTGGCGCGCTCTGCCCACACGACCCGTTGCTGTTCAGGCTCGACCCTCACCGGCCCGGGCAAAGACTTCAGCGCCTCTCGTGACCCCCACGCGCTATTATCAACGCCATGTCCGTCAGCGACGAGCGCAGCCCAAAGCGACGGCTGAGTGCGTCGCTGACCTGCGCACTGCTGGCCGTCTGTACAACGCAGCACAGTCACGAGCACTGCGCGCCCATGTTGCGCTGGCAGTCGAGTGCCGAAGATGCAAGATGCACCAGTACCTGACGACGACCGGGGTGCATACCAAGGTTTGCGGGGTCTCCAGCCGCCACTGCATCATCCCACGCGCCCGGCACGCCCAAACTTTCAAACGCCGACGCAGACGAAACTCCCTTTCTCTGCTCGCATCCGGCATGGCCGCAGACGCCAGTCCGCGGGCAGTTACATCCGCGAGCCTCTATCCCCAGACTGGCCCAAGCAGAGCCCTCGCAGCGCCCCCTGATTCGCACGCGATGCTGTTCAGAGTGACATCAAGCCTTGGCTCCCACAACTGTGCTCCCAAACTCTGATCCCACCCTTGCCGTCATGGGCGCGGGCAGAATTTCCAGACGTGAGCCCACGTTTTATAATGCGTCCTGCCCCAGCCCAGGCACAAACTGCCGTTCCTGCTAACCAGAGTCTAATATCTCCTGCGCTGCATCCACACCCAACACTATATAATCTCCGGCTCAACCCCATCTCTCTACTACCGTCGGACCTTCAGCCTCAAACACCCACTAGCGTCTGTGTGCCAGCAGATTTCTCGTTTCCGTCCAGCAAATAGACAATCATGTTGCATGCTATCGATCAAACACACTCTGCACCGGTACATTATGCATCGCTGCCTACACCTCCCACATCCACAGCCGGCTCACCATCCACTTCGTCTGCAAATCTGAGCAAGACCCCCGAAATGGCCATCCCTCACCGACACCACATTCTCATCGTCACCGGTCCTGCAGGATGCGGCAAGAGCACCATTGCCAAGGTTCTTAGCGACCGCTACGGATTTGAGTACATTGAGGGTGATGAGGTATGGCCGCTGTACTAGTGACATGACGTTCCGTACTGACCGGTACTGCAGTACCATCCCAAAGCCAACATCGACAAGATGGCGGCCGGCATTCCGCTCAACGACGAGGACCGCTGGGACTGGCTGATCTTGCTGCGCGACCAGGCCCTCAAGGACCTCAAGAACGGCGCAAAGGGCGTTGTCATCACGTGCAGCGCGCTGAAGAAGAAGTACCGCGATGTGATCCGCACCGCCAGGCTGTACGACGAGGAGCCAGACGCCAACGTGCACTTTGTGTACCTCCGTGCGGACAAGGAGACTCTCCTGGCCCGCGTCCGTGGAAGGCAGGGGCACTACATGAAGGACAGCATGGTGGAGAGCCAGTTTGCGGCGCTCGAGGAGCCGGACGAACTGGAGGTCAAGCAGCTCAAGGATGTTGAGATTGTTGACGTCAAGGGCGGTATCGCCGAGGTGTCGCAGCTCGCCTCGGCGGCCGTCGACAAGGTGCTCATGTCGCGGTAGCCTGGCCTGTAGCGTTTGGGTTTCGTGCGTCTGTTCCCGGCTCTGCGTGCACAGCACAGCACAGCACAGCTGGTCCTTTTAGCGTTTAGCATTACTGGCGTTGGGGATTTGGACTTGGACTTGGACTTGGACTTGGGCTCGAGTTCCGCTTGAGCTATTTTGGGCGCAATCTATGCGATAGATACCCTTGCGCTGGGGCGTGGAGGGAGAGGAGTCGACACACCACGGCTGCACATGGACAATCCACAATCAATCAAGCATTATCAAACCTTGCAATGCCATTCACGTACCGTTGTGACAAGTTTGTCACCTGTAATCTCCCAGGCAATGTCTCAAGCCATGCACGCACCTGTACCAGCACCAGCACCAGCACGAACACATCTATCCACCATCCGCACACAACCGTACCGCTCGCGCCCGGCCACCGATCCGCACTTCTCCCCCTCTGGCGCCGACGTTTCGCCGCGGAGAGCCGATCGGAGCAGGGCCAGCAACAATGATAATCTAGGGAGTCCACTTGGCGTGGGCAGGCAGGCGAGTGAGTGCGTGCAGACGTCGGGGCGCACGGGCGCGCGTGGGGGTGGGTTCTGGGCGCGGTGGTGGCGGATGTGGAGCCCGGGTTCCGGTGGGTGCTTGCTTACTCGACACGCCAAGGCTTCGTGGTGTGGTGTGGAATGGAATGGTGCGGTGGGCAAGGTGCACGGGGAGGTGGTCGGCAGGGCAGGGCAGGGCAGGGCAGGGCAGAGATGAGGGGAACGAGGGCCAGCTTGGAGCAGGGGACACTGGAGGACTCGGTGGTTGATATGGTTTGTGCTTTTGGGTTTGGGTTGGCGTTGGAGGTTGGTTGAGCTTGGAGGGATAGCTGGGGCATGCACAATGAGGATGTTGCATCCATGACTTGTTTCTTCTTGTGGAGCTGCTCGAGTTGACCAGCTGTACGAGTGCACGAACAGACACGTTGTGCTGCGTGCTGCATTCGACTGCGATCAACAGCAACGAGGTGCTTCAGCATTGCCGCACTTCTGGCCTCAAGCACGCAGGAATTGTAGCAGGACTGTGCGCACCAATCAGCTGCGCGCTGCGTCGCGCCAGCGCCCGCGGACATCCGCAGCCGCGGTCGCTCGCCTGCCGAGTTGGAGCGTCAAGGTGCGACGGCTTACGCTGGCCCAGGCTGCTCGTCTGTCTGTGTGCAGCATGCTGAGGGCGCTCCACGCTCGCTTTGCTTAACCATGGCCGCCACCGCGGGCCACGACGACCCCTTCAGAGACCCCTCGCTCGCGCCGCCGCAGACGCAGCCGGGCGATGCTGCCGCCAGCGTCCCGGACACGCTCGCCGTGGGGCGCGATGCCTCGCTGACGCTGGGGACGGACTCGCTGGTTGTCCTGGGTGCGTATGGACACGGCCATGGCCATGGCCATGGCCGGGTATGTGCTGGACACTGACGCCGCGCAGACGAAGACCTGCAGGACGGCGCCGACGCGCGCTGCTGCGGCCTCGCGCTCCCCGGCAAGCGCAAGGCGACGCGCGCGATCCCCTTCTACAACGTGCTCTGGGCCGAGCACTCGGACAACGGCGACATCACGATCCAGTACGCGCACGCCGTGTCGCCCAAGGCGGTGCGGCCGGCCATCGTCAGCTACACGCTCGACAAGCCCGACAGCGGCCTGGCTGCGGCGTGGATCGAGCGGCTGCTCGCCCGCGCGTACGGCGCCTCGCAGCGCCAGAAGCGCCTGAAGGTGCTGCTGAACCCGTTTGGCGGCCAGGGCGGCGCCGTCAAGATGTACCACAAGGCGATTGCGCCCGTGCTCGCGGCGGCGCGCTGCACGCTCGACGTCGAGAAGACGCAGCACCAGGGCCACGGCGTCGAGATTGCGCAGCGCCTGGACATCGACGCCTACGACGTCGTGGCGTGCTGCTCGGGCGACGGCATCCCCCACGAGGTGTGGAACGGCCTGGCGAAGCGCCCCGACGCCGCCCGCGCCCTGGCCAAGGTCGCCGTCGCGCAGCTGCCCTGCGGCTCCGGCAACGCCCTGAGCCTCAACTTCCACGGCTCCGACAGCCCCAGCCTCGCCGCCCTCGCCCTCGTCAAGGGCCTGCGCACCCCGCTCGACCTCGCCTCCGTCACCCAGGGCGACCGCCGCACCCTCTCCTTCCTCTCGCAGTCGGTTGGCATCGTCGCCGAGACGGACCTCGCGACCGAGCACCTGCGCTGGATGGGCAGCGCCCGCTTCACCTGGGGCTTCCTCGTGCGCCTGCTCACTCAGACCATCTACCCCGCCGACATCGCCGTCAAGGTCGTCCACGACAGCAAGCCCGCCGTGCGCGCCGCCTACCGCGCCGAAGCAGCCAAACCCGCTCCCACGGCCGACCTGCGCCCCCTCCCCAGCCCGACCGACCCGCTCCCACCCCTCCAGTACGGCACCGTCAACGACCCGCTCCCCGCCGGCTGGGACCTCGTGCCGCACGACACCCTCGGCAACTTCTACTGCGGCAACATCGCCTACATGTCGCCCGACGCAAACTTCTTCCCCGCCTCGCTGCCCAACGACGGCTGTCTGGACCTGGTGCGCATCCGCGGCGACATCCCCCGCGCCACCGCCATCAAGATGCTGCTCGCCGTCGAGAACCACACCTTCTTCGACATGGACGGCGTCGACTACCAGAAGGTCGTCGCCTACCGCATCATCCCCAAGCAGCAGGACGACGGCTACATCAGCATCGACGGCGAGAGGGTCCCGTTCGACGCCTTCCAGGTCGAGGTGCATCCGGGCCTGGGCACCGTGCTGAGCAAGAGCGGCCACTTGTGCGAGGCGAGGGGGGTGTAGTGTGCTGTTGCACTGTACATGCTGCGCTGTACGTACTGCATTGCACGTACTGCATTGCACATACTGCACTGTACACACTGCACTGTACACACTGCACTGTACATAATGCTCTGTACACACTGCACGTACACACTGCACGTACATCGCCCACTCTTTCTTGCCTCTGTCAGCGTCGCCGTGCGTGTTGCGTAGTCATCCTCCTTCCGTCGTTGTCGTCGTTTTAGATCACAGATACCACAAGCGTGTACTGCGTTGACACCGTCTGCTCTGCATTGCTTTGCTTTACTACAATCAAACCCGCCCTGTGCATGTCACCGTCCACCCTTGTATTGATTGTTTGTTGTTGCCGTCTTGACCCTCTCCTCGCTGCATCGCATCGCATTGCATCCATGCGTCTGGGCTACTCTGCCTCTTCGCTCGCAACCCTATCCACGTGGCGGACCAGCCATGACTCACCCCTACGAAAAAAAAATATCTCCTCCCCAACACTCAGCACACCTCCCGCACTCCCCACGGTCCCAGACGAAACTCGTCACACACCATGCTCATATTCACAAATAGCTATATTATAACTCTACGCGCAAGTTTGTCATCACAAGAAACCAAAAGCTGAGTGGCGCAGCGGAAGCGCGCCGGGCTCATAACCCGGAGGACACTGGATCGAAACCAGTCTCAGCTAGTTTCTTTTTTACTCTTTTTTTCCTCTCCGTCCACACCAAATCAGATCTTTTTGCAAATCCTTCCATCACTGTTCCGTGCTTGCGCGCTAGCTGCCGCCGTTCGGGTGGGGGCGCTAGTCCGGTTGCGGTTGCAGAACGTCAGACCGGAGTTGGTTGGGGGGTTGTTTCTTGCTTGCATGAGAAGAGGCGTGAGGCGAGATGAGTTGTGGGTGGTAAGATGAGATGGATGTGTGGTTTGTTCTGGAGGAGCGGTGGTAGCATGTGATGTTGTGTTTTTCTTTATTCCTCACGCCCGTTCTATTCTCGACTTCACGCTGCTTCTCCCGTTCTATTCTCGACTTCACAATGCTTCTTCACACTGCGTCTTCACACTGCGTCTTCACACTGCGTCTTCGCATTACTCCATCCTACCCCTATCCACAGTACACCCTACACCCTCTCCAGCTTCGTGTTCACTGCCGCATACCTCACGCCCTCGGCGCCCGCCCGTTGTAGTCCACCCCGGGACTCGCCGTGTAGTTGGCTAGACAATCGTACTCGTAGTCGATCTCAGCGCTGCGCTTCTGCAGCACGTCGACGACGTTGTCGAATGCGCAGAGTCCGTCTTTGTCCGCGGGACAACCCGGGTGCGAGCCGTTGATGGGCACGACGGCGTCGTTGCTACCACCGTATCAGCATCCGTGGACGAGAGAGCTGAAGGAACGAGGGGAAAGACAAGACAGAAAAAGATAGGTGATCAAAGGAGAACAACGCGAAAGACTCACACAATAAACCGCACCTGCTTGCTCGGACTCTTGTTCTTACACTCCAGCACCTGCGTCGTGAAATGCGTCGCAAACGGCACCAGCCTGCTCGCCACAAACGTATTCGCCTGCTGGTTTCCCGTCGCACTCAACGGCGGCCCGTCAAACAGCGCCGTGAGGTTGAACGCCGTCAGCACGTCCAGCACCACCACCTCGTGCGTTGCGTCCGCGTAGATGGACTGCTGTAGCGGGAAGAAGGTCGAGCTGTTGTCGAACGTCTCGTTGAGCGCCGAGTTAGGCGACGGATACTGGCCCGTGAAGCGCGCGAGGTATTCGTCCAGGTAGCCTTTTCCTTGTGCGGCGGACACGGGCGACCCGGGGCCGTTGTTGTAGTAGAAGATGAGGTCGTAGTAGTATTCGTAGTTGAGGTAGTCTTGCTGGGGGGTTGTTAGTGCTGCATGCATTGTTGGTTAGGCGAGGATTCGTACTTCGCTGAAAAGGTCGCAGAAGGCTGAGTAGCCGAGGGCGACGGTCTCGTAAGAGCAGAGCTGCAGCATGGCGATGGCATCTGTTGCGGTGAAGTTTATGCCCGAGGCCTGCGATTGGAGGCGGGCGATGGTGCCATTGACTGTCGTGGTTGGTCAGAGAATAGTGTTGTAGAATCTGGGTATGCGAAAGACTGACAAGCATTGACGGCAAACTTCGCAGCAAGAGCATTTCCAATGCTGCCTTTGCTGGCGACGTTTGAGTTCAAGCAAACATCATAGGGAGCGCCTGAGTTGTTTGCGCCGGGGGTCTCGACTAGGATTTCAATGCTGACCTCGTCCATGTAGTTGGGAACTGTCCCAGGTCAGCTTCGAAGCCACCTCACAATCGTCTCACTTACCACCAAAGAAACCCGCCGCGAAGTTCTCAGCTGTCTTGACCATACGATCTTGAGACTGAGTGCGGAAGACCGGCAACGTCCCTGCAGCAGTAAAGTTGTTAAGCAAATGCCCGTACATCTGTCTGGTCTGGATACCCAGCATGAAGAGCTGACTACGACCAAAGGGTGTGAGCAGCTCGGCACCAAGCTTGTACGTCCAGTCACTCAGGAAAGACAGCTCGCCGGAGAAAGCGAGACCGCCTGTCTTCGTCGCATTGGCCACCTTTTGGGCGAATGTTTGCGGCGCAGCACCGCTGGTCGGATAGCGAGCTCCGTGTCTGTAGAGCAGCAGGACCTGTGTGATGTCGCAACCTTCGGGTATGAGAGGGCTGGCATCAGGCAGACCGTAGTCTGCAGAACGCAGAGAGTGCCATGGTGATAGGTTGCCCCAGTACCTTGTGATATCGAACTTGGAATAAGCATCACTCCCCTGAGGCTGCGAGGCAACAAGAGGGAACGAGTACAGGTTGTTGTCGTTGTATGGATACGCTGGGGCTGTTTGGATAGCGTTCGGCTCGACTCCGGTAGGTGTTGGGCCAGGGAAGCCCACGACTGACTCCGGGGGAAAGAGAGAGGAATTCACTTCGGCTGTAATTGCGCGAGTCAGTGACCATCATCTTATGCTTCTGCGACAGAACGTACTTCCAGAGGGAGGAAAGACATCAGAGGTAGGAGAGCCAGCATTCGATGAAGCCTGGACGGTTGTAGGAGCTGCCTCGGTGAGCGCAACAAATGCAAGCACGGCAGCAGCTTGAGCAGGAGATGGGAAATGCATCTTGCAGTGCTGAACAGGTAGGGCCAAGCTTTGTCAAGCTTTTGCCCAGCGCAGATGCTCAATTTATAGGACTTTGATCGCCATTAGCTCACCAATGCCCACAGCTTTCAATGAAGCTTTTGAAGCTTGCCTCGAAATTGCATGTCCATGCAGCAATACGCGGCACAACTCCGTGAATTGGCCAATCAGACACCATCACCTCCGCACGTTAACGGAACGGCGAGGTGAGCAAATGCCGATAGCCTCAAGACTGGGATAAAGAAATCCGTATGACCCCGCAAGTGACGCCGTGGCGTCTATCCGAGGTCGCTTGCTAAGATGTAACCCAACATGGAAGGCAGTGTGCAGGCGTGGCATGCAAGTGCTGCAACTCTGTCAGGCACACAGTGTACGTCCGCGGAGACCTCCGTTTTGTGCAATGATGTGAATTCTTCGACTACATACACCAACACGCGGTGAGCAATGCCAGACGTATCTAACTTCCGGCGCCCAAGTTTGCAATGGTGCACTGCATTACCATGACAACTCCTAATCAACAGTTCTTTCATGCAACGCCAACCTTGTTCAACCCCTTCAGCGACCCTAAGCTCAACGCTAACCCTTGCGAGCGACTGCGAATGCGGACGAATCCTGTGATGGGGCCATTCTCGCCCTCTTTCTCTATGCTCAAGTTGGCAAGGGCGTCCTCGCCTGTGAATAGTTAGCACATGAAGATAGTCCAAGATCGAAGACTATAACTAACCAAAAACGCTCCTGGCATACAAATTGGCTGACAGGAACTGACAATCGCCCTTCATCGAGGCTTCTGGTGTCAGACAGCTCATGTTTGTGCAAGCCATCAACTGCTTCAGGAACTCGCGCAACGACTTGGCCTTGGAGTTGATGTTGACCTTGTTCTCCCACTCGAACTCGGTCCACATTGTCCTGAACTGTGTCTCTGTGCACTGTGCAGGCTTGATGTAGTCCATGATGTCGACATGCACGTCGTTTAGGATGACCACGTTTGAGTCGACACCCTTTTCGCCTTCATAAAGCACGTTGCCGAAGATGACGCCGGTGTCGGTCGACGAAACCTTGATGGTCGACTGCAGGTTGATGAAGTCGTGAGGACCAACGTTCTGTGTCGGTGGTCGCTCGACAACCTTGAGGTCTCCAAGCGTTGCAAATTCTACTGTGAGATTTTGTAGTGTCTCGGTTGTCTGGTTGACCAAGAGAACATCAAGCACGATATCAAATTGATGAACCTGCGCCGATCAGTACAGATTAAGTAAAGCGAAACAAATGGACATACCTTGACGTAGGCCTCGGCGTAGACAGGGTCAGAGAACCCGGTGAGTTGGACCACACGGCTGAGCTTCGAGGAAAGGTCTTCAGTGGCGGTGTCACCTCCTGTGGCCCTCTCCAAATCTTGCTCGATCTCGTCGTTGCCATCAGCATCCTTCTTCTTGAGCTGACGAATGCTGAATGAGTCATCGACGTTGACAGCCGACTTCATCCTCTCCGAAGCTTCCTTAGCCGCACGCTTCTTCTCTTCTGTCTGGACCATGGTCGCGAAAGACTTTCGAGTATCTTCCAAGAAGACAGTCTCGAGCTCCTTCTTTTGCGAAAACTCTGACAAGGATCGCACACAAGACATGATGCGGTCAACAGAGTCCTCGTCAATGAGAGTCTTGACGAACTGCGACTGCCCAACACGGATGACTGAGATCATGATCAGCATCGCCTCTGCGCGCAGGGCGTTCGTTCGTGCGGCGTTCTTTGAGAGCTCTGAATATCGCATAACCAACTTGGTCAGCGTGCTCGAGAGCACTGTCGCGAGGTAGTAGTCGCCATCAAGCACAAGCTGACGGAGTGGGGGCTTCTGTGAGTTCTTGACAGCGTCAAGTTTCGCCTTTGCTGCCGCCGAAGATGTGAGTGCGCTTTCTGTCGCGTATGTACCATCGGCCAGGACCTTGCGCGAGCCTGTGGGGGCCGCGGCCTTCGTGTGCCCGTTAACTTGGTCGTCACCCTCCTTGCCTTCTGATGCGTCGTCCAACAATCTTTGTTCGGAGGCAAGGATAGGAATCTCCCCCAGCGAAGATCGGATGCCCTTCCATGCGTCCTGAATATCCTTGACCTCGAGTGCATACTCACCAATGATCCAGAGAACACCACGATAGACCTTACCAGCACGAACCTCGCCGAGTGTTGACACCAGGCGCTCGATGATGGAGGGGCGGAGATCTGGGAAGCGCTCCACGACTTCCTTGACGAAAGAGATGACATCGACGGCTGATGCGTTACTGCTGACATCGGAGATGAAGTCCATCAGCGACCCAACGACACTCGCCGCAACCTCTGGGAACTTGATGGCAGCCTGGTGAATAGCCGAGATGAGGATGGACCTGTACTCAGAGTTCTTGTCGTACTGCTCGTCAACCGTCTTCATCAGCTCCTTCTTCAGGAGCAGAACAACCTCTTCGACATTCCTGCTGGAAATCATCTCCATAACAATGTGCAAGGCCTTTTTGCGCACGTCAAGATCGGTGCTCGACAGGACGCGGAGGATCTCCATTGTCAGGTCGTCTAGAACGCCCTCGTTCTTCTCTCTTAACTGATTCACCCTTTCCAGAACAATAAGCTTGACGTTGTTGTCAGGCTCCTTCACGGCTAGCTCGACAAACTTTCCTGCCGCGGCCTTGACAGCCACCGGGTTACTTGTGAGTGTTGTCAGGGCATGTGCGGCTTCGTAGATAACAGTCGATACTTGGGATTCGAGGAGATCGAAAATCAGTCGCAGGTACTTCGCTTTGTTGCCCGGATTGACAGCGGCGTCGCGGCGAATGAATTCGAGCTCAGCAAGCAGCAGAAGCTCTTCGTGGTTCGGTATCGCATCGAATACAGTGCTCAGATATTCGAGCGCCTTGTCATGGCTGATTGATGTGAGAGCGGCGAAAGCATTGCGCTTGCAGGTAGGGTCGTTCTCGTCATCGAGGAAAGTCGTAAGAAGGTCAGGCGCATCTGGCATGAGCTCTGGAAGGTGAGTGAAGATCGAGGCGATGGCGAAGGTAGCATTCTTGCGGACGTATGCGTGTCGATGTGTGAGGCATTGGCGAACAGGTTCTGGGACATGGTTTAGCAAGATTGTGGAGACATGAGAGAAGGTGGCATACGAAGGAGCGGCTCTACAAGCTCTGCATCGCGCAGCTTTGTGCTATCATTATGGTTAGCAGAGTCCGCACAAGGAATGTGAAGGAGCCTACACAAAGCGCAGTGTGTTTCCTCGCACGTATTCGTTCGGTGCCTGCAGATCGAAACGGATCGCATTGCTTCTTCTGTCAGCTTGATAATCTGCAGCGGTGCTCAATTGTTAACGCACCAAACCAGAATCCACTCCTGACGCAGCTTGCCCTGAGCATCGTGCTTCGGGCACACCTCGAAGAAGAAGTACATGAGCTTCTTGAGCGGCTTCGATTTGCTAGGCATGACGAATCGTATTATATGCATGAGAAGGCCAGTCTTTGCGTCGCCATTGAGCATAATGGCCAAAACCTTCTTCTGTCTGTTTGTTAACCATGCTGCTGATTCGCCGCGGGGCACAAGCAAGGAGCTGTTGCTAACGCACCATGGTCTCTATCTTCTGCTCATCGTTGCCCTTCTCTAGAGCTGTCTTGAGCTCATTCTCCGAGGGTACGTCCGCCGCATTATCCTGGTGCACCTGCGGTTGCCCGTCAGCTTTCTGGAGCTCCATCGCCTGCCGCCAGGTGTTCCCTCCATACCATAGAGTACGCATTCTCGAGGAACGTCGCCATGTTTGCGGGCTAGGAAAACAGTCGCGATTTATAAATGCGGTATCGACTGCCAGCAGCAATGGTGGTGGATATTCGTGGACCGTCAGGTCGCGGTGCCCTTGGTGGCCGTAGGAGGTGGGATGCTACGTGTATAGTTGCGGACTCGGCAGTCGGGGGATAATCGGGGTGGGTGAAGCTGCAGCTTGCAAGTATATGATGAGAGGATTGAATTGGCCTGCGCGCACCGGTGGCTTTCTTCGACTGAATGGTTGCGCTGCTCCAAGGACCGCGTACACTGTCCAGGTGTCTGCTCGAGAAAGTGGAACTAGGACGCTTGGCAGCCGCTCGCCAAAACAGCAGCAGCAGGGGTCCTCACGCCGCCGAAGATCGTGAACCCCAAGGCAGCGCATTGCAAAGCTCAAACATCAACCAACTTGGCGAACATTTGGTCTGCGCGTCTGTTTGCACGCGAGCCATTACAATGAGCAGCGAACCGTTCTATCTGCGATACTAGTGGGTCGCTCGCCCACTACGTGCACATGCCTGTTGCTAACCACCCTGCAGCTCCGGCCACCAAGGACGATTCGGGCATGAGTTCTTGGGTAGTTGACATCAATCCGAGTAACAAGGCGATTGCGCTGACATGTCTCCAGAGTTCGATTTTCGGGTACTTGGAGATGGTCGCAGTGCATCTGCACGCTATGCCAACAACTCCAACTACCGCAATGACTCCCTCATCCGGAAAGAGAGTATGGAGTCGTTCTTTAGCCATGACGACGAGACTAATCTCTTCAGTGTGCGTGAGTGATGCTTTGGTCGCTGAGATCAAGCGCATCGTCAAGGAAAGCGAGATTCTCAAGTACGTTCACGATATTGATTACCGGGCGCAAATTCCTAACGCAGCCCAGGGAAGACGACACAAAATGGCCGCAAAAGAACAAAGACGGTCGTCAAGAGCTCGAAATCAGGCTGGGTAGCGAGCATATCTCTTTTGAGGTATTCCATTACTTCTCTACCCTGTAACAGACACTAATGTCGGCAGACTGCCAAAATTGGGTCTTTGCAAGATGTACAGGACTCGTCAGACCCAGAAGGCTTGCGCGTATTCTATTACCTCGTTCAAGACCTGAAGGCCCTCGTCTTCTCGTTAATCTCACTGCACTTCAAGGTATGAGTCTCCACTACATGCACGTAGTACAACGCTCACAGTGCACAGATCAAGCCCATCTAAGAATCCACCTGTCATGGGAGGCGCCAAGACATGTCTTTCCAACGACATCTCTCAACGCGGGCGAAGCGCGAATGCACTGAGATCATATCACTGCAAGTGTAGCCAGGCGCTTGGAGAATGTGGGGAAGATTGGCATAGCCCGAGGCTATCAGCCAGAAAATCGTTCACAGAGCCATGTGGTGGCAGGAAAACGAACCCTTGACCTTGGAGAATCCTCACCTTTGTGATGCCAACCCTGCAGGCTGCTCGCAAAAGCAGTGCGAGATCTGTCAAGACAATTAATTAGCATATTAGCAATCAGTGTCTCAAGCACAAATAGCAAATGTGATCGTGTGATCTGCGGCCTGCAGAGAGCCTAGGTGCTGTCCGCTACCTGTCCCCCCACGTGAAGCTAGTCGACCCCAGAAAGCCGCCGCCCGACCCACTCGTGTCATTCACCTGTCTGAGCGCGCGCCCGATTCCATCATCTATCGAAGCACACCTCAGCCCTGCCTATCTTGGTTTCGGTCGTCCTACAATCATCCGCTCCGCCTCAACTGATGTGTACTCAATAATCTCTTGTCTGTAATCCTGGCTTCCTTTCCACTGGAATATGCCGACGCCCGATGATGTCGTCTTGCCGGCAGAGCACGAGCGCGCGACATGTCCGCCAGAAGACACGCATACCTCGACTGCGCACGACGATCCGAGTAACACCCACGACAGCAGTACCAACGACGATGTCGACTCTGCGCGACGGCCGCCAATGCAGCAACAACCCACGCCACCACCACATGGCACCCGCCCACAGTCGCCAACCGAGACACATAGCAAGCCATCGAGCGCAAGCATAGAAGCGCCCAACAGAGACATTCCAACGCCAATGACGGTGACCGATGATAGTGCCGAGGATCAGCGCGCTTCTCAAGCTTCGCCGCTCTCAGCAAATACGCCCGCGCCCATTCGATACACTCCCAGCCATCTCGCTGCTCCATTCCCAGCTCACAGAGTATGTATCTGTGGCGTGCCAGCCATCGAATGTGCGAGTCGATGTTTGCTAATTAGTGATACAGTTTGTGCCCAATTCGTCTTCGTCTCTCCTCCGCCCTGGCAGCCGCTTCAAAGGCAGCCAGACCTCCGATCGCCAGCAGTATGAAGTGGATGTCGAGATAAAGCATGTAGATATGCGCGAGTCATTTGTTTGCGGATACCTACGCATTCAAGGTGCGCGCTCCTTTCCTTCATTCTGAGTGACTCGAGGAAGAGAAATTAATACGTGGCTTAGGTTTGACCGATGACCACCCCAGCCTGACAACCTATTTTGAAGGCGAGGTCATTGGGAGCAAGTACGGTTTCGTGACACAGCACCCAGAGTGGGGCTCGAATGAGAAAGTCGATCGACAGCACTGGGCGCGGTTCCCAGCCTACAAACCATTTTCTAAACACTCTTCGCGGTCAGAGATTGTATCCAAAGACTGGATGCAGAAGGAGCATTTGTTCATGCGCTGGAAAGAGTATTTCCTGGTACCTGACCACACGGTGAGGACGATAAGTGGAGCTAGTTTCGAGGGCTTCTACTACATCTCCTTCAATCAGGTCTCGGGCAGCATTGAAGGCATCTACTTTCATGCTAAAAGCGAGAAGTACGTGCGCCCCAACATCACCGCAATGCCTAGGCTAATAGACTTCAGGTTTCAGAAACTTCAGTTGGAGCACATTGAGGACCACGGCTGCCAGGGCGCCTATGAATTCTGTTGATTACGATTGCACGATTTGATATGCTGTGTGGGATTAGCATTTGGGCGCAGCGGGTTTGGGCTTGACTTGACTTTCTTGTATCATCTTTCCACCTCACCGTTCATTACGCAGTGCGCGATTGAAGGGGTGGCTCTATTATCAATCAACTTGGATACGACATTCAGTTGTCGGAAACTGCCCTCACCAGATCAGCTTGTCTCAGATAACGTCATAATTCAATCTACTGAATTGTGGGTTTGTGTCTCCGCAACCTGACTGAGGCACGGAAGGCTGTGAGACTAGTGCAAAAGCTTGACTCCACTTCTCAGCCTCGCTTCGCGCCAACCAGCCAATCCACTCTCGCCTCCCACATGAAACTTCTCCCAGCATCAACCTGCGGATCAGCACAACTCTCATGAGCAAGCGCAAGACAGACACCATGCCCGGCGAGCCAGCAAAGCGCCAGAAGCGCGAAGAGTACAAGAAAACTCTGATCGAAAATGATGCAGCGCTGCCAAAGAAGAAATTCTATCGGCAACGCGCCCACGCAAATCCATTCTCGGATCATTCTTTGACATAGTAAATGATGCCCTATTATCAATTTTCGCATCATGCTAAGCGTCTGTAGTCCTACAAGCCCAGCTGACATGGATTGGGCGAGCTTATACCCCGCCTATGCGGTCGAGGAGAAGCAGTCAAAAACCAGGCCACCCAGTAAAGATGAGGAAGAGAAGAGCACTGCAGTCAAAGCACTCACAAAGGACGTGGAGATCGCGGATATTGGCTGCGGTTTCGGAGGTCTCACATTCGCTCTTGCACCGAAGTTTCCAGACACATTGATACTTGGTGCGTTGATTCACTCATCTACGCCATGCGTCAGGGAGATGCATTAACATCAACCTAGGACTGGAAATCAGAACCTCAGTCACAGAATACGTTCAGGAGAAAGTCCGTGCTCTGCGTGTTCAGAATGCTGCAACTGGCGCGTACCAAAACGCGTCCTGCATTCGTGCAAACACAATGAAGTTTCTCCCCAACTTTTTCCAAAAAGGGCAACTTTCCAAGATCTTCCTCTGCTTCCCAGATCCCCATTTCAAGCAGCGCAAGCACAAAGCTCGCATCGTCTCGTACACATTGAATTCAGAGTACGCCTACGTGCTTAAGCCAGGGGCGATTGTGTACACGATTACCGATGTTCAGGACTTGCATGAATGGATGAAGGGCCATTTCGAGAAGCATCCTAGCTTCCAAAGGGTGGAGAAAGTGTTCGAGGAAGGCGAGGGTGAGGACGGTGAGGGCATGGATGAG
This sequence comes from Stagonosporopsis vannaccii, assembly GCA_028584115.1. Taxonomy (NCBI): domain Eukaryota; kingdom Fungi; phylum Ascomycota; class Dothideomycetes; order Pleosporales; family Didymellaceae; genus Stagonosporopsis; species Stagonosporopsis vannaccii. The sequence continues at coordinate 21,926 of VWXS01000093.1, read as the reverse complement.
TGCGTTAGGCTGATGAGGAGTGAGACCGAGGAGGGAAAGAAAGTCACAAGGAACAACGGCATGAAGTATGTGGCCTGTTTCAGGAGACTCGAGGATCCGGCCTGGCCCTGAGCGATCTTTTCTGAGAATTCATACTCAAGGAAAGAGCATTTCCCCATTTCATCCAATTTTTGTTCTTTGGACATGTGGAAGTTTCCTTTACAATTGACTCGTTGGTCCAGTGTTCAATAAGTGCAGGATGATCGCGGCTATCGAATGTACATATATCATTACTGGGCTACTTTACAAAGCTGAAGAGGCTAACAAGGGCCAACAAAGGCCATCAGGTTAGGAAGCAGGCAAGATCGTAGTCGAGATTCACCGAGAAACTATAAATGTCTTCTCCGATCCCAATGTCCACGCCTCCCACATCGAGAAGGAGCACTTGTCTAGCGCTCTTGCTAGCGCGATCCTTCGACATTCTTGCACCATCATCCCGTGGCCACCAGACGACATCCTTACTGTACTGATGGGGTGTCTGCGGCAATTTTGTTGCTCTTCTAAATGATTGGGACCGAAGATGCCAGCAGCCGCGACCACCAAACGCAAGCTGTGCTGGCAATCTGCCAGTTGATATCCCGCTGTGCCGAGTCAGCTAACCCAATCCATAGCCGGGACAAGGTATGGCGGGATTAAATGACATGGGTACGGATAAACCACTGGCTACGCGAAGAAGCGAAGATTCGGACTTCATCTCAACCCAAAGGCCGCATGCATGTACATATCATCCCCATCACTCTCCGCGTCCCGCCTATCTGAATCAGTGCCTGGGAAACTATGACGGCCATACTTCTTGCTGTAGTACTCCTCGGAGTACCAGCTCTCGCTTCGAAATTCAGTATCAGCAGTATCACAGGGGGAGAGAGGACTGCATGTGCTAACCTCAAGCTTCGGTACCCTGGGCAGACATTTTATCCAGGAACGGCCGACTACACGTACGAAACACAATCAGGTAAAAGCTACCATGATGCATGCTGTGCACCTTGAAGCTAACAACAATCAAGCGTACTGGTCTGCGACAACTTTCAATGGCCCCGCCTGCGTATTTGTCCCTCAAAATGCGCAACAGGTGGCCATTGCAGTCACGACAATGACATTGACTCAATCGAAATTTGCAGTTCGTGGCGGAGGCCACATGCCAATTCCAGGCTATAGCGGTATTGACAGCACGGGCGTGCTGCTGTCTCCGTCCAATCTCACCGCTCTGGCACTTTCGTCTGATAAGTCTGTCGTGTCGGTTGGCCCAGGCAACCGGTGGGGTGATGTATATTCGTACCTAGCAATATCAGAACTTACAGCAGTTGGTGGTCGGGTCGGCCACGTAGGAGTGTCAGGTCTGCTCTTGGGTGGTGGCATCTCGTTCTATAGTTCGCAACACGGATTTGCTTCAGACAACGTAGTGAAATATCAGGTAAGTAGCATCTTCGACCTGGAAACTTGAGCTGACGACTAAAGTGTGTACTTGGCACCGGCATCGTCGTCGAAGCCACTGCCACCAACGCATACTCCGATCTGTTCTGGGCCCTTCGTGGCGGCGGTAACTCTTTCTGCGCCGTCACACGGTTTGACTTGAAGACTGTGCCGTCCAGCCAAGTGAACGTTGGCATTGCGCAATTTGATCAGTCGCAGTCTCAGGGGTATCTCGATGGTGTCTACAATTTTGGGGAATATGGTGCGCCAGTAGACCCAAAAGCTGCCATCATTCCTACAATCTTGACTTTCCCCTCCGCGAACTTGACCGTGTACGCTGCGGCTAAGTTCTACGACTCACCCATAGACAACCCAAAGGCCTTCGAAAATTTTAGCGCACCTCGACTGCCACCCGTGGCCGATTCTTATGCACCACAACCACTAGCCGACTACATCGCTGCAACAGATGCTCTGCAACCGAACGGATTGCGTCAGACTTTCCGTACCCTATCATCTGTGGTGAACAGAGATGCTGTCCAAAAGATTCATGACACTTTCATTTCGCAAGTATCATCAAAGTTTTCGAACGTGCCTGGTCTGCAAGCGTCCATCACCTTCCAACCAGTGACCAAATCGTTCCTGGAGAAAAGTGCCGAAAGTGGAGGTAACCCTCAGGGCGTCAATATTTCAAAGGCACCTTATTTCTGGGTGGTCGAGAATTGGACGTACACGGATTCAGCTTACGATGCCTCAGTTGAGGCTGCTGCGGACGCCATCACCGCAAACATCAACGCTTTATTGGCGCAGAAGTCTTACAGCGCTACTTACCTTTACATGAACGATGCCGGGAAAGGACAGCGCGTCTTCCAAGGTTACCCAGCTGCAAATCTGCGGAAACTCAAAGCAATTCGTACAAAGTACGATCCTTTGAGAGTCTATACGGACCTGCTTGTCGGCGGATGGAAGGTTGCGGATGCGTAAGCACTGGCACACTCTTCGACTATGAAGCATTTATCTCTTGTTTGATATAATTATGAATGCAGCCACACTTAACTTAGTAAGACAATTATATGCTTGAGTAATGTTTGAGCAACAAGGAACGCCTCTCGGACCCAATGACAGAACATGCTACAGGGTAAATGTTAGCGTTCAACTGGTAAGATGATTTCGTTCCTACTTTTGTCCAGTTCTTCCTCTATTGTTGCTGTCTTAATTCATCTGCATGGACAGGAAGTGCTCCGGTCCACTTTAGCGCGGATTTGGGCTTGCCTATCATGTCTGCAATATTGTATTTCAATGTCAACAAATTATTGGTGCTGGCAGCACGCGGGGAAATGTTCAAGTGCCAGCTTCTAGATGAATACCTCAGAGTCTCGACTGAATTCACCCTCAATCATCGCGCCCTGAGATCCGTTCAAAACCGCTAGCTACTGGCCGTAGTCTCGAAAACGCTATCCATAGTAGCATTGCCAGTATCGACTGCACCAGGATTGCATAACGGAAGACGCCAATTCCAAGGCCTTCGACCACAGCACCGATGCCGAATGGTAGCAATGCACCACCTACTTGACCAAGTGACGCAACGAAAGAGACTGCAGCAACGTGCAGCTCCTTGGGTAACAGCTGTGTCAGAACGATCACGCCGGATGGGAACAATGGACCCATGAGAAAGCCCAGAATTACCATGAGCACGACCGAGACAGAAGCGTATGGCAAAAAGGCAAACATGATCTCAACTAAAACCGCAATGGCGAAGTAGAGTGCGGTCGCTCTGCGTACGCCGATCCTATCGGTCAACGGTCCCAAGACAAGTCGCCCGACAGACATACCGGCCCAAAAGCCAGATGACGAGAGACCGGCAAGGTAGGGAGTAGCAGATCTACTGCGAAGCATGAACGACACGACCCATCCCGATATTGCTGTCTCGACACCCACGTCTGCGAGAAAATACGCTGCACACCACCATGTAGCAGGGAACTTCAGAGCTGCTTTGGTGTGTGCTTTGTCGTCGGAATCTTCAGACTGATGTGTTTGGCGATATACTGCTGCTGACTCGTTCCAGAACGCAGCAGAGAGGATTGCAGCATCAACGATGGACAATGCGACCTAGACCGACCATCAGCTCATGACTCGCAACAAAACTCGTTATCGCTTACCAGAACATAACACCACGCAAACCAAGCATGCCCATTCGTCGTCATAAACGTAACCAGAAGCGGCGCCGCCGCCGCCCCAGCCGAGTAACTCCCATGCAAAAACCCAGACATAGTACTCGATTTCTCCATACTGCCCGCCCACGCACACCAGCTGCCATCCAGCAACCCGGTTCCTAGTCCCTGCACTGCAAAACCCACGAGCACAAGTGCGAAATGCGGATGCAGCGACAGCAGCATGGCAGCAATAATTTGCAACATTGGCCCAAGAAGCGCAATCCCGAACTGACCTGAGTGGTAGTGCACCAACGAGCTCATCTGTGCCGCGATGATGTAGCCTACAGGCCCGACGACGAAGATGAGGGATACGTGCAGATCGGAGAGATGGTAGTGCGTTGAAATCAGGGGAAGCAGGACGCCGATGGAGGAGTTGAAGAGGCCAAGAGTTGCAAAGGAGTACATGGCTGCTGCAATCTTGAGTGCGAAACGGAGCGGCGCATTTTGCGGGCCGGGGTGGGATGTATTGCTGGCATGAAGAGGCGTGTCAGCGCCTAGTAGAGGCGCGCCTTCGCGGGAGTGAGTTGACATTGGTCGTGTATGAAATGGGTGAGTAACAAAGCACGCGGGGCGACAAAGGAATGGTGGCTCAGAAGAGATGATTAGGCCATAGCGGCATTAGCATACTTGTATGCTGCACAATATGTGATGGCTGTAGATGGAAGTTGATGATGGTATTCGCAAGAAGTCGCTACTTGTAGTTACTGCAGCCGAGGCTGTTTCAGAACCAAGGTTACGCGACCCGCAGATTGCCCTCCATACATTTTTTGAGCTATGAGATATAAGGCCTGGTCTCAAAGAAAGCTATAACTTTTCCTAGTTTCAGCTATCTCATCAATATGTGGATAAAAAATGGTCCCGCAACGTGAACGATATATGACCATCGGGAATCGTGACATCATCGCAATTGGCTGGCCCCTTGGCTTTTATAATGGGAACAGAATAGCCCTGACACCGGTCTCCTCCTCCTGCTTTAACAACTTCCTGTTCGATCGTTTCAATGAAATCTTCATGAAAATGCAGGTACATATGCTGAGAATCGAAAAGGCCATCATCAGCAGCATGGCTGGGATGTAGCGAGGTGCATCCTGCGGGCGGAAAAAGTAGGGTGAATAGATGTTGCCCATCTGGCTCATGATGTTGACAATGGCTGTGGCGCAAGCTCTCTTTGCAGCAGTCTGGTTAAGAGATGACGCTGCCCATGTGTAGACAATGGCGTTTGAGCCGAAGCAGCCGCCGATGTAGAGGAACGAGGCGAAATAGCGGGCTGGCACGTTGAGTGTAGCCACCGTGACAATAAATCCAGCAGTAGCAACACACAGAGGGATAGAGATATGGAAGCCACGCTCCTTGTTCCGGTCGCTGGAGAAAGCAATGGCAAAGGAGACTAGGGTGCCGATGAGATATGGCGGTGCGGTGCACACAAGCGTAATAGTACGCGAACCGAGCCCGAATCCCTTCACGATGGTTGGATAGAAATTATTGAAACCATACGCTGAGTGGTTGGCACAAAGCATAAGGGACTGTGGCACGTCAGTACGTGTTGTTGTTTTGGGGGAGCGGAGGGAGGGGGCTTACGAAGACCCAAGTGCGGTAGTCCATGACCGCAAGCTTGAGACCGTGCATGATACTCTCATCAGCGTCGGCGACAGACACTCTGTCTCTCTGGATCCTGTCCACCGCAAGCTTTTGCTCTTCTTCAGTGAACAGCCACTTTCCACCACCGGTGTTGCTGCCAGGAAAGTCAGGCAGAAGAAACATCGCTCCAACTGCGCAAGCAAATGTCGCAGCACCCTCGATGATGAACAGCCACTGCAATGGAATTAGTTTTCTGCTCAGAAGGAGTTGTGAAGTATGGGTAGCTGACCTGCCATCCAGCTAGCCCAGCTTTACCCTCAAGTCCAACGAACACACCCGCAGCTATGAGGCCAGAGAAAGCAGTGGCCAAGACTAAGCCACTGTATAACACTGCAGTTCTCAGCGCAAGTTCCTTTCGGGTATACCAGGAGCTCAGCATGTAGAACGCTCCAGGCCAGAAGGGAGCTTCCACGATTCCGAGGAAGAATCGAACAGCAATGAGGCCAGAGTAGTTGTGCACGCCTGCAGTCGCTGCGGACACACATGACCAGATCATAGCGCAAGCAGGAATGTAGAGCGAAGGTCGGACCTGTTTAAGGATTAGTTTCGAAGCACAGTCTTTTTAGATGTCGACTAACTTTTGTCAAAATCATGTTCGATGGTAGCTGAAAAAGGACGTAGCCGACATTGAGAATGGAGACCTAAGTTTGGTCAGCGAGCGCAGTCATAGAACAAAGGTGCCTACCTACGGCGACGTTGAATTGATTTCCAACGAGTCCCAAGTCTGCTTCGAACGAGTCCAGCTTGGCTTGACTGTAGCCAATCAATCATGGCACTGTTTGATCTCGAAATGTAGGCACTTACGCAATGTTGTTTCGGTCCATGTAGTTGAAGAAATACAAAATCCAGACCACAGGCATAAGAGACATGTCCAACTTGCGGACAAGCCTTTTCTCCATGGCTCTGGTGTCCTCGTCGTACTCTGGAAGTTGCTCAATCTTGTCGGTGGCTGCCTTCATCTCGACTTCCTGGAGACTGGAATCTTCGACCTTAATTGAGCCGGCCATAGTGTGGCGGTGGTGATGTGTCAATGACAATGTAAGTGTCAGAGGATTTGCAGCGTTTTCGATGACTTCGAAATGCTTGCGATGCCCATTACAAGTTGATCCTTTGTCAATATATACGACCGGGCCTGGATACGCCACCAGCTCAATAATCTGGGGTCCCCATAGCCAAGCGCATACGATGCGGGGATTTGTCGATGATGTGAGGCCGTCGGAGCGCTCCAGCAGCAAAGTCAGACTGCAAACCAGCTGGCCAGGCCTACTTTGGGTGGTGCGCGGAGAAGGCGCGATCAAATGGGCAAACCGCGATTGGTCGTGGAGTGCTCCGAGGCCCGCTGGACCCTCGAGCGCAACTCTGTCAGCCATCACGAGTGGGTCTCACGACGACTCTCTGGAGCATGCCGAGCCGCAAAAACCGATGGTACCGCTTCTGAGCTCACTTTTCGTGGAGACTACACAATCGAGCGGGGTAGTTACTACGCAATCTTGACACAGCGTCTCATACTATACCGTAACTAACAAGCATACAGATCCTCAATGCTCTAACTAAAAAGGCATAACTGTGAGTGACTGAATTGAGCTAAGTAGATGTGTAAGGGACAAGTCAAGTATAAGAGGAAATGGTATATAAATGAAGTGTGCGCCAATGCAACCAAGAGTTATCCGCCACAAAATCACAAAGGCCGTCTTACGAATACGAGCAGGAGATCCAACATCATGCGCAATACTCTCATGTTTGCCGCCGTCTCATTTGGCAAAAGCTTGGTTGTAGCCCAGTACATGCAAGAATTGCCCGTTGGTTTTCGAAACAATGCTTCTAAGTGGGCATGGGTCTCTTACGCTTCACCTTCCGTCGCTGTCCTCCCGGGCTCCTTCAATCGATCGGTGTTTGAAGCACCACATGAGAGCAAGGTCTCCAATGACAGCGTCGCTGAAGAGTCCGTTTCTCGCCGATAAGAGTGCATCGCTTACCAACTTCCACGCTACAGGCTTATACATTGGAACGCAACCGACTTTGTTGCATACGATCCACACTTCTTCGACATCATCGGACCCAACGCCAAGATAGAGCATATCCAACATCTTTCATACCAATCACACGAGTCACCTTGCTACAATTCTGCCACCGGTAATCTGTTCTTCACTGAATGGGGCCCACCTGGCGGGGTCAACGGCACACATAGCTGGCAATATGTGTTAAACACACACAACAACAGTCTTCAGAAGAAGCAAACCGATCCGCCAACTTACAACGCTCATGGCTGTGTGATATACAAGGACCATATGTATGTCGTAACTGACGGCTATGAGGACAAGGAGACTGGACAGCTGGTCAAGATCGACCCAAAGACATGGAAGAAAGAAACGATACTGAACAACTACTACGGTCAGCCGTTTCTGGGATTCAACGACTTGGACATAGATAGTGATGGGAATTTCTGGCTCACTGACTCCAAGAGTGCTTATGTGTGTATGATTTGCGCTTAATCCTGGCGTTCTGGCTAACCATGAGGTAGGGTCGCGATTTGATTGACTTCTACTATCCGACTAACCCCACCCTATACTTTGTCAACGGTACCACAATGCGTCCCAAGCCAGTCCATATTACCACTGGTAATGCAAATGGCGTCGCTGTCTGCCGGTCCACGTCTAATCCCGGCGCCCACTCGGTATTCTTGCCAGATACCGGCGTCTCGGAATTCAAGCCGAAGTCTCTAAAGAATCCATTCGGCAACCGTGCATTATTCGCCTATGACACCTCAAATGAAGGCGTTCTTACCAATCCAAGGCTTCTGAACAATCCTATCAGCTACTTCTACGATGGCATACGGGCCAGTAAGAACGGTTATCTATTCGCTGGCGCGGGAGATGGAGTTGACGTGATTGATACTGACAGTGGTTTGACCCTCGGTACCATCAGAGTTGGTGGAGGCGAGAACCTTGCTGTTAGTGTGGCCTTTGGTGAGTATGAGATGTGGATCGTAGGAAGGGGAGGTGTTTGGCATGTGAGTAACGTCAAGGAGCCATTGGCTCGTGACTGGTGATTAGGAACATACCGTCTCAGGTAGACTACTGTTATGTTCGATAAGAAGTGACGTGTACACTGCCAACTATCAGATATCCTATCACTGTTTTCGAGTAATATAACCCAAGCTTGTGCTTTTAAGACACTCCCCAATCCCATTAAAGCATCATCGAAAAGACTCCCTGTTTCTTAGGGAACAGTATGAGTATTCGACGTCTATGTACATGCTATAATGTAATGCTGCTACGCGATGTATCATGCCTGCGACCCCCCCCCCCCCCAACAAGTCGGAGCGGGCGAATCATCGACTATTGTAGAGTCTACTTGGATTCCGTACCATGACCAAGTCCCATTCCTCCTCGCTCAGCCAACCTTTCAGGATTCTCAGCCATCTTTCGTCATCGACTTGTAAGAAAGGTGTCTTCTGAAGTGCTTCTTCTTTGCTCCTAACCTTCATTCTTGGTGTGTGGGGCCAGTCTGAGCCCCATAGAATCCTCTCGGGGTTGGCGTTCATCAAGGCTCGAACGATCGGTTCAAGGTCACTATAGTCAGGTGCTAAGTCACTGACACGGTATGGAGCACTGATCTTGACATACAGTGCTCCAGAGCGAACCAGTGAGCAGACCGCGTCCAACCCGGGCTGTGCTAACACGTTCGTCTTGTGTTCTTTGGGCAGCATAGAAGCACCTTTGAGCAATGAGAAATGATCCGTAACAACCGGAACACCGATCATGGCAATTTCCTGGACGACAGGCACAAGGTCGCCCCAGAACTCCGGGTGGATATGTGTGAAAGCAATGCTCCAGTCATGACAGTGCTCTTTTAAAGCAGCAGCATGCTCGCGGAGTGCAACTTTTTGTCGCTCGAGATCATGCATTGCTCCGTACTTGTAGAGATTGACCCGAATGCCACGAATTCCGGCGTTGTGCATTGACTCAAGTTCCGATGGCTTGATCGAGCGAGGGTCGATGACTGCAATGGCGCTTGTCTTATTTGGGTCAAGTTCAGGTACGAATGTCTTCAGGGACGTGCAGTCGTCGCCATAAGAGAGACCATGGGTTAGGACTGAATTCGTGAGTCCCAACCGAGCTTTGAATTCGATAAATTGCTGAACAGAGGCCGCGGGCGGTGTAAGGTGTCGATCCGCTGCGTATGGAAATCGTTCAGGATCGAATATGTGGTGGTGAGTGTCCCAGCCGCCATTTGGGAAAAGCGTTATCTGCTGCCTCTGAGCTTTGGCAGAGTCGCTGCCGGTGACCTTGATGTGCTTCACTGCAGATGGATCCGCAGCAACAGTACGGGTCTGAACTTGTGCAGACATGGTGCTTGAACTTCTCAGTATGTGATAGAATGGAAACGAGTCTCTGGACTTAAGCTTCAAACCTTCGCATGTTGACCGTCTCACTTGACCATCTCACTCAAACATATGCTAGGCTCAACTAGGCTTAGCGTGTCCACCCGGAGCACTCCGCACAGGCAGTTGTTCTCCGCTCTTGGGTTTCCCCAGACCGGCAAAGGCACGAGCAGCGGGGTAAAGCATGGAGCGGAGCGATGCTCGTAACATTGCTGGATATAGTGTCCTTTCTGTTGCCGAGTAGCGTGAGGATGAATTGCATGTGCATGCATCCCGGAAGAAGTAGTGCATAGCAAGATAGCACTCTGCAACTGCGATACCAGCTAGGTATCTACCAAAAACACATCTTCAATCCGAAATTCGGGCCCCCAAATGAGCTCCCAACGTTCAGACGCAACTCCCTACCAATCTTTGCTAGCCGGCGCAGCAGCAGGAGGAGTGGAATCTGGAGTAACCGTCAGTGGAAAGCGACACATTCATAACAAAGCTGGCTGACATTGCATAGTATCCTACGGAGTTTGTAAAGACGCGGCAGCAGCTTCTCAGTGCACCTCTACGATCTCAATCACCATTTCACATCCTCACCACTACCATCCGGGATCATGGCATCGGAAGGCTGTATACAGGGGGCGCGGCTTTCTGCATCTCCAACGCTTCGAAATCTGGAGTACGCTTCCTCACCTTTGATTTCGTGCGCGCGTACATGCCCAAGGATGTCTCGGGAGATACGACAATAGGTGGTGATATGATGGCAGGGATATGTGCAGGTGTGGCCGAGAGCGTGTTAGTTCTGACGCCAGGGGAGAACTTGAAGACACGATTGATAGAAGACCGCGCAGGACCGAATGCATATCGCTCCTCAACATACGCCGTTCGTGATATACTGAGACATGAGGGTCTTTTGAGCTTCTTTAGAGGGGTGTGGCCGGTTACCCTGAAACAGTCAAGTAACGCAATGGTGCGCTTTAGCAGCTACAATTATCTCTCCAGGATGTTGAAGGACAGCATCGGCGGTCCGACTAGTGCTGTAGCTGGTGCACTGGCTGGCGTCATTACAGTATACTGTACTATGCCCTTTGATAATCTGAAGACTCAACTACAGAGTCGACAGGGTCACAGCGAGTACACTAGCTCATGGGACTGTGCTCGGAAACTGGTGCGACGTGGTGGGATGTCAACGTTGTGGAAAGGAACGACACCACGGCTCGTCCGTCTCAGTGTAAGATACGCGGACCGCACACATTGACTTCACTTCGACTGACGTCGGTGCCAGGTCTCGGGAGCGATTTCGTTTACCGTATACGAAAAGGTGGTGGTGTTGGTGAACAATCTGAGCCTAAACTCAGGACAATTAATGACTACATAGAAACAATGTGTACAATCGGAATATGGAGTCACAACTGAAACGTTTTAATAGTAATTGGTGATTGACCTGTTGCAGGTGACTCCACAGACAATGAAGGTGACCATAATGGTGTGGTGGTCGGCATTGACCTCGGATCGCAACTAAATTTTAGCGCCTTCTAGCCTCAGGATATCTCCAGCTGATCAAAGACTCCCACTCTATGCGATAGGTGATACTTCAAATAGCCTTGCGATGAATTCGCGCTGAGTTCTGTGATGAGTGCAAAGGTCCGGATTGCGTGTCGCCGATGTCGCACGAAAAGGATAAAGGTTGGTAATCAGACCCTTCCACCTCTCTCATGTACCAGACTCATGGATCGCAGTGCGATGGAGGCATCCCTGCCTGCGGAAACTGCCAAAAAGCTGCCGAACCCTGCATTGATGTTGATGGACGTAATAACAGCCTGTCGATCCCAAGAGACTTCGCAGCCAACGCCAGAGCTCGTATCGAATGGCTCGAGCAGCAGATTAGCCTGCTGTCTCCGAACTTCAGGCTTGAAGACGGCCCTCGAGTCGACTTTGGCTTCCTAGACACAGAAGGAACCATCAACAATCACTTAGCCCCATCTCGTGGTTCACATGAAGCCAATCAACAGAATGTTGCGTCAGCCCCTGGAGGTTCTCATTCACTAGGCAAACGCCTACGCGACCCCACCACCGCCGATACGGGCTCCGATGTTTTCGCTGATGAGGCACGCTCGGTAGCTCTTGATCTTGGACTTTTGACCCTGAATTCCGATTCCAGACAGACACACTACCTTGGAACATCGTCAGGACGACTTTTCACGCGTCTTATTGGAGCAGGTTCTCCAGATGCAGCTGTAGGAGTGGGTAACGACAAGTCACCTGGTTTGTCTTCAGTACAGGGATCTACGAAATTCGGCTCCTATGCGCATACCAAACGTTTAAAGGAATCATGCCGCATGCTTTACGATACGCTGAGAAAAAGCCTGCCTTCAGAAGATGACGCTCGCCTGCTATTAGAGGTCTACTTCCGCAACATACATGTCGGCCATCCGTTTCTGCATCCAGGATCTCTATTAATGGCTGTAGAATCGTTGTATCAATGTGCGGCAGCCGATGCTACAACCGAGATCGGTCACAATGGCTGGGCGGCCTCGGTGCAACCTTTCGCCTACAATGGCGAGTATGAACGATCGAGGAATGTGAACTGCACGCCCATTACCGTCTTTACCGCGACTTTCCATGTTTTCATGGTTTTCACGCTTGCCGCAACAGTGCGCACACGCCAGAGAGCATACGATTTCGCACCGAATCAGTTCTATCGTGTTGCGATGACCGCAGATCAGCATTGCTTCTCTAACACGTCACTGGCAAGCTTGCAGGCTACTTTGCTGCTGGCAGTGCACAGTTTACTAAGCCCCTCGGATCTCAATATCTGGACGCTGACTTATGTGTCTATGGCTCATTGCGTGGATCTGGGACTTCACCGAAGCATCAGCGACGAACGCGGCCTTAGTCATGCGGCTATACTCATCCGCAAGCTGCTTTTCTTTAGCGTCTACCATCTCGACAGGTAAACTGGCGTATATCTACACATGTGTGAGCCCACTGACGGTGATATAGATCTGTTGCGTCAATCCAAGGACGGCCGCTCGGCATTCGCGATGAGACGTTCGACCTTCAGTTGCCTACATTGACGGACATTGAGATTGACTCAGCAGACGTTGGCGATCTCCTTTTCTGCCCCGCTGTGTCACTAGTCAACGGTGCTTTCTTTGCTGTCCATCGCTTCAAATTGGATCCGATCATTTCAGAGATCAAGCTTCTGTTCTATCACCTGCCTTCTCGTGTCAGTGCCTACGTTTGGCCAAGCGACGAACAAACGTCGCAAACCATCATTGGCCAGAGACTTGAGGAGTGGCGCGACATCTTGAACAACACAGCGGCTTCTGTGCAGATCGACGAAGAAGAGCGACTAGAGCATGAAAAGTACAAGCTCAAGCTTACAAGTCAGTACTACGCAGCGATGGTGCTGCTACACCAGCCTTCACAGGCTATCCCTCAGCCTTCAGAGCAGTCTATTCTGACGTGCTACGAATGTGCTGCTAAGAGACTTGATATATACCACAATCTCTATCAGCTCGACAGTTACTTTCAGAGCTGGAGAAGTGTCCAAGGGATATTCTCATCAGGGGCGACCATGATCTACTGCCTCTGGTCTTCTAGCCTGGTTCGGCGCACAATTCCATCGTCTGCAGCCATGCGGGATCTCAGAACATGTACGAATCTGCTGAGTGTGGGTGGAGAGTTTTGGCCGTCCGTCAAGAAGGGAAAGGAGAGCTTCAGCAGAGCCATGGATGCGCTTGCGTGCAAACTTGATCAATTGCACCACGAGGAGTATCGACACCACGGGTCTGCGAATCGACCGCAACCGAAAATTTCACGCAGCGGTGCAAGTCAAGTCGCCCTGCAGGATGAGCACATCTGCCGTCCACCAGAAGAGCAACTGGACGCAGACCAATCGCACATCATTACTCAAGGGCAATCAGAACACGTGGAGTTTATTCCATCGACTTTCGACGTGGTTAGCTCAGATTGGTCAACCTTCGGCGATTCCACTTCTGCGTTCGATACCGCATATCACCCGGGCGCAATGTTTGGAGAAATGCAAGAAGCCAACGATGCTACAGTGGAGGCATTTATAGCAGAGTTTCTGAACAACGATACAGCATGGAATCCATTCTAGGTGCGGAGCTTTGTTATAGTTGGGCCGATATCTTCTCCATCTATTATACATTGCCTCGTCGCTTCATCAATGTTCCACCGCGAGTCGCAGAGCTTCACGCATTCTTCGACTAAATGCAGTGGTATTGGCACCACGCCATCAGCATCACCCATGATGATATCCCCTGGATGGATCTCTACACTCTCACCCTCCAGGCCTTCTTGACTGAAGGATACCGGCACATTGAGCTCAGACGACCTTGTGAAAGTGTGCGATCCTAGGACACTCATGCCGCGGGCGAAAAGACCGATACCCAACTCGCGATGCTCATTGATATCTCGGAAGCGGCCGTCGATTACTATACCAGCAGCACCGGCTTTCTGAGCGCGGGTGCTCATAAGACCACCCCAGCACGCGCTGATATATCCCTTGGGTTGGGTCACAAAAACTACGCTGCGCGGTGGTATCGCATCAGCAAAATGCTTGGAAGGACGCGGTGATGTCTCGTCGTCTGCCGGCACCATTCGAACAGTGTACGCCGGACCGAAGATCTTGGAAGTACCGGCTCCGTCTGCAGGCGAGAACATGCTCAGTCCACTGAGGTAGCCTCCATGACGCACATGGAGTCGCACCAATGCGTCACCAACCTATGGGTATCAGTAAACGGCTTGCAGTCGCCCAACTTGAGTGTCTATGGTTACGAATGGTGACTTACATCGCACGTCGTGAACCGCCTCAGAGCAGCTAGCAGTGGCTGCTTCACAATGGAGGACATAATGGAAGAGCCTAAGTTTTTAGTTCTAGTGGCTACATCAACAAACACCCAGAGCCAGATCTATATCTGGCGCATTCTTACAAGCAAGTGCCATCTTGCTCCTCGACAGTTCCGGAGTTTCATCACGTGACGTAGGAGGTGCGGAGCACTCCTTTTGGTCAAGGAGCAACCCGGTGGCGAATCAGCTCACGCGCTTTCGCATTGCCGAACGGGGCGTTAGATTGCTGCGATCTGAAGCCGAATGCTTTTGCTTTATACCAAAGATGTCGCGTCCTACGCGTTGTTTGGCACTCGGCTGTCTTGTGCGCCGTTCCTCCAGCCAAGATGACCTTCACATCTGTCTGTGCAGCTAGAGCTACGCGCTCACGACACGCGCAATACCTCCGGACAAGCTCTACACGCAGCCTTGCGACGCTTGCACCTCGAGTGCCCATAAGCCCTCTCGATTTGGACAGACCTTTGGACTACGACCGACAAATATCGCAATTGGAGGCTATCAAGCATAGATCACAGCGGCCATTAACTCTGACGGAGAAGATTCTCTACAGCCATCTATACACCAGTGCGGACCATGCATGGAACCTTGGAGAGATTAGACGTGGAGAAACCCTCCTGCATCTGCGGCCCGATCGCGTGGCATGTCACGATGCTACGGCCACAATGGCGCTTCTTCAGTTCATCAGTGCGGGGCTGCCAAAAGTGCAAATACCGACCACGGTCCACAGCGATCATCTAGTCGTATCCCGAGACGGTGCTGAGGAGGACTTGGAGAGGGGCAGAATCGAACACCAAGAAGTGTATGCTTTCTTGAGCAGTGCAGCGAAGAAATATGGTATCGGCTGGTGGAAACCCGGAGGTTAGTGCTGTCCTTGTTGAAACGCTTCCTGCCAACTAACGACAACGACACCACAGCCGGCATCATCCACACGACCATCTTCGAGAACTATGCATTCCCTGGTGGTCTCATAACCGGAACCGATTCTCACACGCCAAATGCCGGAGGCATGGGCATGCTGGGGATTGGTGTCGGTGGTTCCGATGCTGTTGACGCAATGGCCGGCATGCCTTGGGAGCTGATGTGAGTGAGAACCCGAGGGTGTTGAGTGTCTGAACTGAGCATGGCAGGTCTCCGAAAGTTGTCGGAGTGCGATTGACGGGCAGGCTAAACGGCTGGGCGTCCACCAAAGACATCATCTGCAAGCTGGCGGGCATCCTGACTGTCTCTGGTGGCAAAGGAAAGGTTATCGAATTCTTTGGCCCAGGCTGCGCCAGCCTCGGTGCGACTGCCATGGCCACCGTCTGCAATATGTCGGCTGAGATCGGTTCGACTTCCTGCATCTTCCCGTACTCTGATTCCATGGGGCGGTTCTTGTCTGCTACCAGGCGCGACAACATCGCACAGGAAGCGGAAAGATATAGAGACGTCCTCCTCACGGCCGACGAAGGGTCTGAGAGCTACTACGACGATATCATCGAGATTGACCTCGATAACCTCGAGCCGCATATCAACGGACCGTTCACCCCCGATCTCTCGCACCCGCTATCCAAGCTGAAGGAAGCTGTCCACAAGAGCGACTGGCCTGTCAAAGTGAGCCACGCAATGGTAGGAAGCTGTACCAACAGCTCCTATGAAGACCTGTACAAGACTTCACAACTGGTCAGCCAAGCCAAGGCGGCTGGCTTGCCACGAGTCAAGACGCCCTTCCTGGTGTCGCCAGGTAGTGAAGACATACGCGCTACAGCAGAAGCAGAAGGCATACTTCAATCGTTGCGAGATGCAGGTGCTGTGATCCTAAGCAACACGTGCGGGCCGTGTGTGGGCCAGTGGGATCGCACTGATGTAGACGTCAAAGGCCGCGAGCGCAACACTGTCGTGTCGAGCTTCAACCGCAACTTTGTCGCACGTCACGATAGCAACCCGGAGACTTGTTCTTTCGTCACATCGCCTGAGATGGTGACCGCTTTCGCGTATGCGGGACGCATCGACTTCAACCCCATTAGCGATTCAATCTCGGTGGACGGCACAGCATCTCAGCTGCGCTTCACTCCTCCGACAAGTGTAGAGCTGCCGACCGCATTCACGGCCGGCGACAACCTCTACCAAGCACCTGTAGACAACGCAGCACACCTCTCCGTCAGCATCGACCCACGATCCGACCGCTTACAGCTGCTGCAGCCTTTCGAGCCGTGGCAACGCGGCTCCGCACAGAACATGGCCATACTGATCAAGGTCGCGGGCAAATGCACAACGGACCACATCTCGCCCGCAGGGCCGTGGTACAAATACCGGGGCCACCTGGAGAACATCAGCAACAACCTGCTCCTGGCGGCGACGAACGCGTTCCTGCCCGCCGACTCCTCGCAGCAGCTAGGCCACACGATCCACCCACTCAGCGCGCGCACAGGCGTGGTGCACGACGTCGCGCGCTCGCTGCGCTCGACCAAGACCAAGTGGTGCATCATCGGCGACTGGAACTACGGCGAGGGATCGTCGCGCGAGCACGCCGCGCTGGAACCGCGGTTCCTGGGCGGCGTGGCCGTTGTCGCGCGCTCGTTTGCGCGCATCCACGAGACCAACCTCAAGAAGCAGGGGATGCTTGCGCTGACGTTTGCGGATCCCGCCGACTACGACCGCATCGCGCGCGGCGACAGAGTGACGCTTGTTGGGGTCGAGGACGGCGAGATGCACCCGGGGACCCAGGTGCGGCTGAGGGTGCACAGTGCCGAGGACGGCGCCGTGTGGGAGGCGGCCCTGAACCATACTTACAGCGAGCGCCAGCTCAAGTGGCTGAGGGCTGGCAGCGCACTGAACTACATCAAGGAGACGATACTGGGGGAATGAGCAGAGGAGGAGATGTGTGTTGGGGTGTTTTGTGGTGTGTTGTGGTGTGTTGTGGTGTGTTGTGGTGTGTTGTGGTGTGTTGTGGTGTGTTGTGGTGTGTTGTGGTGTGTTGTATTGTATCTAGCGTTTAGTCATCCATTCATGTAGCCATGCGCAGACAAGGATATATCTCGGAATCCCACTCATAGCCCGCAGGCACAAGGCCGTCGTCGTCCTCGGCGCGCAGCATGTCGTCTGCGGCGGTGAGTGTGGAGGTGTGTTGGGCTGGTGCTTGGGCACGAGGTTGTTATTATCTCGTAGTGAGGGGGAGAAATCCAGCGGGGTTCAGCATGGCGTGGTGGTCTCGGGGTTTTATTCCGTGGTTGTTGATGGAGAGCTTCCACAGCTCGAGCATAGCTACTCATGGCATTGACTAGGGGAGCCAGTATATCAGGACTCTATCGCCGCGTCATGAAGCGGGGTCGTGATGAAGGTACCCAGACACGAAGCGAACCGGTTCCTGTCGTGTCTCTAGCCCAGGATATTCTTCTGTGACTGCTGCCAAGTCATGGAGAACCTCTCGCGCAGTGCCGGTGATTGCAGAGGTTCGCTCAATTCCTCTGCCATCGCACTGGGATGATGCATTCGGAAGCAGTCATGCGCCTCACGAGATACGGCAATGGGGGAGATGTTCTGCACCGGCGTGATGAAGGCATGTGGCTTCGCGAGCGCACTTCAGATGTCGCTGCGTCAGCGTGTCGGCACGAGTCCCTCTCTTCTTCAGAGGTTCGCGGGTTGGATGCTCTTTGCCTGACGAAGGACGGTATCCAGATGAAAGGCGATTTCACACGCGTGTGATGGGTTCACGCCTCAACCTCCCACACCAGCGTCTCGCGACTCGCAAACTGCATGAGCGACCACGTCTTGGTCCCTCCAAACGCCTGCGCGCTCATTGAGAACCACTTCTCGGCATCTCCATCCTGTGTCCCGTCCATGCTGATATGGCCATCTGCATCTCCATCTCCATCTTGATCGCTGCCCTTCGTCCTCTTCGGCACCCGCTTGCTCTTGAAGCCCGCCTTCCACACCTCGAGAAACAGGTCCTTCACCAGCGGTGGCGTGATGAAGCCGCGCCACCGCACACGGACCAACTCGCGCGTGTCCGCCCCGTGTCCAAAGTCAGGCACGTCGTACCGGCACAGGTGGCTGTCCACAGCGTGGCCGTCGCGCACCCTTGACGAGCCGAGACTCAGCATGTCTAGCCACTCCAGAAGGGCAAGCGCATCGTCGTGATCATACAGCGCCGACAGGCCGTGTCCTTGGACGTCCAGCTTGGGCACCACAACACGCTGCAGCGGCTCAACGGCCGGGTCCAGCGCGAAAATCTTCGGCGCATGCGCACACAGCACCTCCCTCCCATCGCGCAGGCTCTCGGCAAACGACGCATTCTGAGTCCAGAACAGCCACGCCCGACTCTCATCCAGCACGTTCCTTGCCGCCCACTTCAGCCTCTCGAAACCCTTCTTCCCACTGCGCATACTCGGCGCCGTAAGATCGTACGTGACCACCCAGCGATTGCGCTTGTGTTTCGCGCCGCCGTCTTCAACGGGCACGCCGACCAGACCGGCGCGCTCGTACAGCGGGCGCGACATGTCGATGCGCAGCACGCCGGCGACGATCTCGAGGCGCGTGTCGAGCAGCGGGCGGCCGGCGCTCAGCAGCGTCGCGCTGGCGTTCCGGATGTACGCGTCGAGGAACTCGTCGTCGAGGATGTCGGACAGCTTGAGCCAGGCGCGGGCGTACACGCGGGCGTTGAGGTGCGCGAGGTGTGTGTGCACCAGCTGCCATACCTCGGCTGGCAGGACGAGGTCGAGAGTGTGCGAGTGCGGCATGGCGTAGAAGGCGCTGAGGGGTTTCTTCTTGCATGGCGGGTTGAGGGGGTCGATGTAGGCGGGGAGGACGCTGTGCGAGAAGAAGGTTTTGGTGTCGCTGGACGGGGGGGGTTTGTGGATGTCGAGCATGGCGTGTGTATAGATATATGTGTGTGTATGTGTGTATATATATGTGTGTGTGCGTGTGGGTATGGGTGTGGGTGTGGGTGTGTATATATATGTTTGTGTGGGTGTGGGTGGGTGTGGGTTCGAGCTGTGTGGCAGCAGCTCTGGTGGATAAAGTTGGAGCAGGCTCGCTAGCGCGGCGCGTCCCGCGCGGGTGGGGCACAGGGTCAGCCCTATGGACGTCACCTCGTACCTCGTACCTCGTGCTGGCGTGCGGACTCGGCAGACTGTATGTGCAAGTACTGAATAAAAGTAGTCTACGAAAAAAAAAAGTAGAAACAAACGGGATCCGCTCCCTCTGGTATCAATCAGTCTCCGTGCCATGCCTGTCCTCAAACACCATCCATCGCATGCCAACTCCGCTTCCCCGCCGTCGCCAATGCAGACTCCGTGTTCGATGCCTGAAGCGCTAGTGCTGAAGAGTCTGTACGAACCGATACCGCGAGGATGAAAACGCCGTGCACGCGCAGAAATGCCTCAAAACGCCAGTCAAGCATGGTCTATCGCCTCGACGCACTACGCAGCAACCTCCTCTGCCGTCTTGGTCTCGAGCGGTTCGCTGTTGTTCTCCTTGCCGGCATCGACCGGCTCGTTCTTGGCCTTGAATTTCCCCTCGCTTTTCGCAAGGCCCTCCGTCGCCTCCTTCTTCTCCCCCTCCCTCCTCGCAGCCTCCATCTTCAGCTCGCCCTGCGGGTTGACGACGGGCGCGGCGTTCCTCAGCTTGACGCTGTACTCGTGCTCCTCCTCGTCCAGCGAGACGACGTCGACCGTCTGGTCAGCGGGGAGCATGTCGTGTTTCAGTTCCCAGCCGGCGCGGCGGGCGAGCTCGGCGACGATGACGTCGCAGTCGCCGAGGAGCTGGATGTCGAAGTTGATGTGGTGGATTGGCTGGTGCTTGTTAGTTTCTGGGGTGATGAAGGTGAGAAGCTGGAGGGCGATGGGTAGGTGGGGTGATTGTGGTGTCTGACTAGCAAAGAAGAAAATAAGCTGTTAGGGTGATTGTAGGTGACTGGCTGGCAATGAAAGAAGAGAGTAAGCTGGAGGGCGATGGGTAGGTGGGGTGGTTGTGGTGTCTGACTAGCAAGAAAGAAGAAAATAAGCTGTTAGGGTGGTTGTTGGTGTCTGACTGGCAAGAAAAGGGGCAGGCAAAAGTGCACGCTTCAAGACTTACATCGCGCGAGATGAAAATCTGCGGCACGTCGCGGGGCAGAAAGTTGGGAATCTCCGACACAGGGGCGACTTTCATGCTGGTGCCCATGACAATGACGAGGTCGACCTTGTCCTTGTCCACGTCCTTGAGGCGGTCGAAGAAGTCGTTTGGCAGGGCTTCGCCGAAGAAGGTAATGTCTGGCTTCATGATGCCGGGCTGCGGAATGTCAAAGGCGCCGTCCGACTCGGAGTCGTCGTCGCTGGCGCGCTTTTTCCGGGCGCCGTGGGCGGTGGAGGCGCGCTTGCGCTTCAGGCCGGGCTTCTGGGCGGCAATGGCGTCGAGGCAGCGCGTGCACTCTGCGGGCTTCATGGCGCGCACCGAGTCGAAGATGGCTTCGCCGGGGACGTTGTACTTGCACTTTCTGCACGTGGCCGTGGCCCAGGAGCCGTGGCACTGGATCAGCTTGTCCTTGCGGATGCCGGCGTTGGCCTCGACGTTGTCGATGTTCTGGGTGTAGTTGGTCAGCAGCTTGTGCTTGTCCTGCAGCAGCTTGATGAACTCGTGGGTCGGGGTCCACTTCTTCAGGTCGGGGACGATGTCGCCGGCCAGCTGGTAGAAGATGCGCGGGTCGTCGTCGAAGTTGTGGATGTCAAAGACCTGCTCGGGCTCGTCGTAGCCCATGGAGCGCAGGCGCGAGTAGAAGCCCGTGTTCTTGGAGCGGAAGTCGGGGATGCCCAGGCTGGTGGAGATGCCGGCGCCGGTGATGACCATGACGTGGCGGCGGTCGCGCAGCAGGGCGGCGGCGTCGTCGATGGTGCGGTACTGGGCGAGGCGCGGGCGCTTGTTGAGCTCGCGGTTGATGGCCAGGCCCAGCAGCTGGTAGAAGTTGTCGTCGGGGGCGTCGTCGAGGAAGCGCGGGATGCGCACGTTGAAGGCGGTGCACAGCCGGCGGGCCGTCATCTTCTCCGAGGTGATGTTCTCGAGGACGAACTGGCTGGCGCCGACGGCGTGCAGGCGCTGGCGCAGGCGGCGGGCCTCGTCGGGCGAGCATGTCTCTGCGCCTGGGGGGGTCAGCGTGCGGCGGGGGGGGGGGGGGGGGGGGCAGCTATGGGCGAGGGTGGCGGCGACTCACTGCTGGTCGAGTACTCAAAGGCGGCGACGTCGTCGAGGATCTCCTCGAACAGCGAGGCCGTCTCCCACACGGCGCCGTCGTGGTCGTGGTCGTGGTCGGGGTCGGGGTCGGGGTCGTGGTCGTGGTCGCCCTCGCCATGGCCGTCGCCGGCGCCGTCGCCGTCGTCGCGCCTGAGGTCGCCGTCCCTGGAGTCGTGCCTGCTGGCGGCGCCGCGGTC